>JARHVA010005541.1:1140000-1173608 GCA_037957365.1 Torreya grandis | reverse complement strand
TAGCTCAATGATCCAAGTTGTGGTAAATAGTATTTTTCAAGTCCATAAAAGAGAATTATTGTAGATGCACACACCAACTAATGTGAATATAAAAATTTCATCTTACACACACTCGTGTCTTACCCATTCACAAGCTTGTTCATGTTTAATGCATTTTTATAACCAAATATTATGGGTTCATAGACATGATTATTAAATTCAAAATACTCAAGTATTTTCCAAAATATTTTCTATTTTTTATTTATTTAACAACATGCCCTAATTTCTAAAAAAATTAGGGTACCTATTTTTTATTTGGTCCTAGTCTCACTTGCTATGGTCTAGTTGGGTCCCACCTTATGTTTATATGGCTAGTTATTTATCATGCATGTGAGCATTATTTTTACATATTTTAGTTTGTATGAATTTTCAAGTCTTGACACCCATCCCATTGTGACAAATACATCTATTCCATAAAAATTAATATATAACATTTGGCCTAATAATGAGCTTTTGGCCTCCATTTTGTAGTTATAAAATTTGGATACGATACAAAATTTGGGGAACAAAAAATGGACATGAAATTTGGTCAAGGAAAAAAATTTGAGCACAAAAGTTAAACAAGGTATGAATGTTTGGTACAAAATTTGGGAACAAAATAAAATCTTGGTAGGAAAGTTGGGCGTGACATGAAATTTGGGCATCAAATATGAATATAAAAAGTTGGGCACAACATGAAATTTGGAAATATAAGTTAGGTATAACACATAAGTTGGGCAAAAAAAGCATTAAATGATTTAATATATTATTTTTCATTAATTATTTTATATAAAATTTATATTTTATTTATAATGTCTTTCTCAAAGAGCCAACCTACATGGAAATACATTTTTGCTCATAACTTTTGCCTTGGTTTTTATTTTCTCAACCATTTGTGGTGTCATAAAGTTAATGTTGGTGAATCTATGATGACATAGGTATCACATGGATAAGTTACAAATTTTAAAACCTATCATATCACATTTTAGTTATGGTGCCTTTAAATATCACATTTATTATAATTTCACTTATTTTTTAGAAATGTGACATATATTGTTTTTATTTTACAATATTAAGATGGAAAGGAGATACACCCCCTTGGAGATAGTTAACTTTATAAAAAAAAAATATCACCACCCCCACTTAATGCATGCATAGATGGGTGCTAAATTACACTTAAGAATTGTGTACATAGAGTGCTTCATGTATAAGTAGAGTGTTGGTTAGGTTTTTAAGCCATAACTATTGAATTGATACACTAATTTGAATACCATTTGTGGTGTTGAAAATATGGCTTTACCATATTTAAAATGATATAATTTTTGACTAGAATAAAATTAAAACATAAAACCTATTCACATTTTTGTGGTTCAGTTTTGTTTTTGTTATCTCAAACAAGAGGACAGTGCATTATTCATGATGCATTTCCAACAACTAAATAATGCAATTAATGTTTTTTTCCTCTATTCTTGGGGTAAAAATACCTTCCTCTAAATCTCCCAAACTAATATGTGAATCAAATTTAATACCTTCAACAAATTTTGGTGGGAACTCCATTTTGGTGAACAGATTTGAAATGTTATATATAGCTAGTTGAGTGGATTTGTAAAGGGATGGTTCATTCTGAATTAAGAGATAGAGTAGATTACTTTTCCATTTTAATTATATTGTAATTTATTTTTTTATTAGTGTATATTTAATGTTTTATCATGAGATGAGGCTATTTTAAGGTTATCCTATAGTTCATCTAAACGTTGATGAATCTTAGTGTTGTGTTTCATGAACTATCTAATATATGGAATCTCTATGATTGATATTCATTACTTTTACATGTTTAAGGTGTATTTTATCCCTATTTTACATATATTATTTTTCATTATACTCTTGCATTTCTCTACTTTCTAGTTGTGATATCCTAGCCAAACAGGGACTGGTTTCTCAAGAAGTTTATCTATTCAACAAAACCAGAATTATCCTCACTAGAAAGTGAGTTTATATTTCCTTTCTCACTAACCTCTCTCTATATTTTGATATTTATTATATCAAAATTTGATAATTTATATTAGTGTAAATTTCAACCAAATTTTCAATATTTACATAGATTGTATGTTCATCTTTTCACTTGTATTTTATGCATTGTTTAAATTAGTAGACTAAAGACAAGTGCCAACAAATAGTGAGTTCATTGTAAATTCTAAACTAGTTAGTTAGTTTAGACATAATATAGACCAAAATTTTATTGTGTAAGACTCACAGAGTACTAAAAATATGCCCCTTATATGGAATAGACTACATCATCGAACTAAGGTATTTGGTATGTCATGACCTAGTAGACAAAAACCTTAGAGAAGTTGTTGCCATAGCCTCCTTTTAATGATAGTAGGACTGTAATAAAGGGGAATACTCACTAGTTTATAATTTCTTCTCCCTCTTTTCCCCATTAATTTTGTTTTGTTCTGCCAATGCACCACAAGTAAAACATTTCTTAAGGAGTGAATTTACCAAATATATGTAGTAAGCCATCTCTTAAGAAAAACATAAAATTTTCTTCATTTTACCATGATATGTCCATATTTATTGAATAAAAAAATTAATATCAATGTTGACTATATATTTTATTTTATTGATATTGACATCAACCCTTAAGAGGGAGACTATAAGTCCTAAAATTTTTCTATAAGTAACACCAAAAACACATTTTCAAGGATTAAGTCTAAATTTATATTTGATGAGTCAATCAAAGATGATAGTAAGGTCATGAAGATGAATTTAATGATGCTTGGATTTTTAAATAGTATCATCCATAAAAGTTTGAACAATTTTTTTAATGATATCATGAAAAATATGGGTCATTATACATTGATAAGTAGCTCCAAAATTGTTGAGGCTGAATAAAATTTTAATGTAACAATAAGTTATAAATTAAATGGTGAAAGTAGTTTTATGTTGATATTATGGAGTGATATTAATCTCATTATATTCTAAAATATTTTCCATGAGAGATAACATTTAATATCTAGTTGTAGGATCAATAATAACATCGATTAACAGCTAAGGAAATTTATATTTGAGAAATGCTAAGATTTCAAAATTATATACATATGTGAATGACCATAGTGAATTTATTTTTCAAAATGAATAATATTATAAACCCATTCTGAGTAATATATAATTCTGATGAACTTACCATCTAGAATATTTATGATTTCTTTGTGACATAAGGTAGATATCTTAGGAGGGAATTTTCATTAATTTTGATGCACAAGGTTTTCATTAGGGTAGGTGATGATGTTAGGGACCATAATATTAAGATAAAAACCATCCATGTATTCATATCACCAAAAGAATGATTCATAATATTTGTCAAATAAAAGGCTATAGTAATAATTTTCTTCAGAACAAATTTCTTTGGAGACAAAAAAGGGTCGAGGAGAGGCCATGGTACCATAATTGATTGTAATAGTGTCTTCAATAATCATGACATTTACATCTTGGAAATGAATGTATCTAGAGGAAATTTGGATACAGGATGTATTTTAGGATCAATAATAGCAACACAATGATTGAAACAATGATCATTTTCTAAAAATAGCTAATCTTATGATGTTAGTGTATAAGGTTAGGCTCTTTATCATGGAGTAATTATAATATATCTTCATAAATTGGAAGTGTGTTTAGAGTTTCATAGTATTTAAAATCTACTTCAAAATCCAAAATTTGATTAACTTTGTTATCAAACTTAGATTGTATTTGTCTAACAATAGTAGCCTTAGCATCTAAGGTACTGTTGAGATGTTGAATATAAGATAGATATTTTTATTTGGCTATTTTAGTTTGATTGATATAATCACGTAGAGTAATATTAGGTGAAACTACCTTGGGTTTCTTGGTATAGTTATATATAACATGGATAATATCAACTATATAAAATTTGTCAATATAGGATACTAAAGGTGATGAGTTAAAAATAAATATATTGGCCAAGTCTTAGGTGTTGATAATGTATTTAGATACTAATGATTAAACTATGGTAGGTTAGTTTAAAAGATAGAAAAGATGACTAATAATGTGAACACTATCAATCTAGTCGACTACATTTATATATGAAAAGTTGGGATGAACAACATAGAGTTGATCAATACCTTCATATGTAGTAATCTTAAAAATTTATTAGATAACCTATGAAGTATCTCTCAAGGGCATATTGGTATGAGGTACACAACCTTTAGGTTTTGATTCAATATCAAATGATATATGAATGACATGAACATCATAGTTGAAGGATTTTATTTTAACTAAGGTATTTTTCTAATGCATTACATCCAAGTTTCACAATTAGTTTTGGACCATAATGCAATCATCATTATAAGATGGATAAATAATGCATGCATCAAATTTAGTATGGATATCAGTATGGGCTACACTTATGTTACAAAAAGTACAAGGAGATATGAATAAAGGATTTTTAAATAATTTAGCCACCCCATACTCATTAAAACTGAAATCATATTTTGTGTAAGAGGCTTCATATGCATTTCATGAGTGAGGAATTCCAATAATATCATAAATTAAAGGAATTTTGCAATATTTTGGAAGAAGATAAGGAGGGAGCCTTTCCAATATATAGTGATTTAAAAAAGTGGTATTAAAAATATTTTTTCAATTAATTGGGTTTGTCAACATCAACATATGTAAGAGTTACATGTAAATTATAATGCATTTTTATGAATTTAGGAATAGGAGGACTATTAATATGATAAATTGTATGAATGTGGTATTTAGATATAGGATTTGGAAGCTGGATGCTCCAAGGGTCTAGATTGGATTTATATTTATAATGTTTTCCAATATGGATAAATTTGGTACATTGGCTATTAGAAGATGTGGTAGTATAATAACCCCAAAAATTCAAGCTAACAAAAATGACTTGTAAGGTATTGTTAACTATTCTAATAATAATCCAATTAATTACCAAGGTTTCATGATAAAATATATGTCTAAACATCCTTATTTATATATTCTTATATGAACATACCAACATGAATTCTAATGATATACATCATACAATTTATTTAGTTAAGATATTCCCACTAGTGATAGTGTATTATTAAATAATTTAGAACAACATACAAAGAATGTATCAAGGAGGCTTACTTATAGGGTTAGTCCACAGTTTAAGGCGTAACCATGATATGTTAATTTCTAAAGTAATGTTTAAAATAAAATATATTTACTTAATCACATATTTATTTCAAATGGTGATGCTTCAACTTGTTCACTTAAACAATTTTTAATTTTAAACTTATTGTTGGTGTCTTAAGCAAGAAAAACTTTTATTTTCCTCATGATCATTAGGTGAGTAAGGTTTGGTCTAAGGCATAAGAATATTCCATAATCATTCATTGAGAAAATATTTATTTATAACTATACTATTTTAATTTACCACTTAAGATTATTGATCAAGGGATAATTGTGTAGGTCTGCCATGCCACTTGAATAGTTTCCACTATCTAGTCGATAATGTATTAAAGGAATATTTTAGATAATATATACTTATAAATATACCAAATTTTTGAAAAAAATTAGAAATAAATTGGATTATATCAAGATTTAGTTTGACTTGTTATAAATAAATCACATCTATCTAATGTATTTATAATAACTCTAAATTTGAAATGATCAAAAATAATTAGTACTCTAGTTTTTGAAAACTATTAGAAATAAATTAGACTTTATCGAGAATTAATTGGTATTTTCAAGAATTAGTTTTATTTTTTATAAATAAATCAAATCTAGCTAATGTATTTATAATAAGTCTAAATTATTTAAAATAATTAGTAATATTTTTTTTGAAAATTATGAGAAATAAATTGGATTGTATAAAGATTTAGTTGAACATATTGTAAATAAATCACATCTATCTAATGTATTTGGAATAAATTAAAACTATTTTTAAAAATTATAAATAATTAGTAATCTAATTTTTGAAAACTATTAGAAATAAATTAGTCTTTATCAATAATTAATTATACTCATCAAGAATTAGTTGGACTTATTACAAATAAATCACATCTATATAAGTGTGCAAAATAGTTAGATCACATCATTAGAAGTCCTATGGTATTTATATCTTCAATAAAATTTATATAGTCATTGAAATTAGTTCAAAAAATATGCATTTATAGATAATAAGCCTACGTAGTTTATTTCATAAGGAAAAATAATTCATACATCAATTGGGAACTCAAGTGATATGTGATTAGGTCACTTTAGATGAATAGGATGCCATGTGTTAGTATTTGATTATATCATGAACTATTTTTTTAATCTTTATGTGACATCCTCTTGACCATAAACATTTATCTTGTATTGTATACATGCCACATGTTGATCACTCAG
Organism: Torreya grandis; assembly: GCA_037957365.1. NCBI lineage: Eukaryota > Viridiplantae > Streptophyta > Pinopsida > Cupressales > Taxaceae > Torreya > Torreya grandis. Next base: position 1,167,191 of record JARHVA010005541.1, on the reverse strand, counting down.
AAACTAGTTCACACTATCAACTTTGGTATTTGTTAAAGAGTCCTTAATATTATGCTAAGTGGCATGACCATGGGTTATTAGGTCATTGGTCACCTCTTAGATGTTTATATAGTCTCCCATATAGTTTAGTTATCAAAATTGTGACATGTTTCTTAATCTTAGATGATTTCACTATTCAATACTTTTGTTTTGACTATTCATCCCTTCATATATCTTAGTCATTAATATTGTGCAACATGGCATAATTGTGGGTGCTCAATCATTCTCACTTTGAGTTTGAATTAGATATGCCATGCAAGTTTCAAGTTTTTAAAGATCATTTTGTGAGAATTAAACTGTGAAGTGTAATTTAAAAAACTTGAAATTTGAAGACTATTTATTGGTACACAAATGTTGAAGAACAAATCTTGATGCACAACTATTAAATACCCAATTTTAATTGCTAACATGCATACTGTTAATGAAAAAAAACCAAAGACATTTTTGGAAAACCTTAACAACAGAGTGGAAAAAACATGGGACACAAATGTTGAAGTGGGATATTCTAAGGTTTAAAGCCAAAAGACTATTTCAAAAACATGTGAATAATGAGGTGTATTTTTCAATGAATTAATGCTGAAGAGTAAATTTTGATGTTTTCAAAGATCATTTACCGAAGACCATTTTGAAGGATGCAAAATGTGAAGTTTAATTTGAAAAAACTAAAATCTGAAGACCTTTTCAAGATTCATGAAATGTGAACTTGTTATTTGAAATACACAAAATCTAAAGACCATTTTGAAATACTCAAAATGTGAAGTGAACATTCTAATAGTCAAATTCCAAAGACCTGTTGAAGATGCACAATTGCTAAATACTAAATTTTCATAGTAGAAAATATAAAACAAAAATGAGGAAGTGTATTTTCCAAGGCCCAAAATGTGAAGTGCCACTATAAAAACTCTCAAAATTTAAATAAAATAATAAGTCATCTCCTAAGTGAATCCAATAAAACATTTTACATTCCCAAAAAAATGCACTAAATTTAATATATATATATATATATATTCATATTTATCATTCCAAAATTAAGGAAACATAATTTAAAATTTTCCAATGTTGTGAAAGAAAACAATATCTCCCAATCCTTTATCACTATTTTTGAAAGTGTCTAATGTGATGATGAATTTAAATAGTCTATTACAATGCCTTTTAAAAACTTAGTGGGAAAAAACATATGACATCTCCAATTTTTATTTAGTTTCCAAGAATAGATGACACTAACTATAAGAACAGATGGTAAAGAGGTGTCAGTTGGGCTTGGATTTCATTCCTTTTCCAAATAACTTGAATAAATTTCTTCTTTTGCATCTTTTTTCCTACATGAACTGGTATGAGCCAAGCTATTTTGTACCTTCATTCTATATCTCCATTTATTTAAAATATTTCAATATTGATTTCAAATCTAGCAACCCATATTATATAGCTCACTATTGTAGATTTACCACATCTAAAAAATAACATCTCTATTTTGTACATCTTGAGCTGGATCAAATTAATTTTTTTTATTTTGCTTCTTGGACCAGCATATGTATCTATAAATGCCATTACAAAATCAAAGGTCCTATCATGACCTAGTTTATGAAGATACCTATGCAAGAGTATGTCGTGTTGACTTCTAGGCCAAAAATCTCCTATACATTCAACTTTAGAAGGGAACATGTCTTTCTTTCATTATGTCATGGATATTTTGGAAGTAATATGATATAACCTTCCATTTACTATTTGTGATAAAATTAAATTCATTAAATTAATTTACATACTTAATCAAGATATATTTAATTTATTTTTCACTCTTTTTTCTACTTTCATCTAAGAATTTTTCAACAATGGAATCTTGTGATTTTTCTCTATTTTTTAGTTTCTTGTATTTTCACATGTCCTATAGTCTTCCGTCATCTTTTCCACACTCTATACATCTTTCCTCTTTATACATTTAGACAAGTTTTCAAATGTGTCATCAATATCCTCATGGGTATGTCCTAAAAGGAGAAATCCAACCTTGACATTGAGAAAAATACTTTTGTAGACAAGGAGAGATAAATATCATAACACAAACCTATACAAAAAACATGATTTTATGAATTTTTAAATGTAATAGATTTAAATTTAGTTCCATGTAAGATAAGACAATTTTTTAATATTATTATGGATGGAAGTAAGTACATATTCTTATTATCACCAAAATAATTATTTAGTTGAAGGTATAACCTAGAAGGAAGTTTCTTAAATGAACTAGTTGATTGTGCTTCTTCTATTTATTTCTTGTATTTAGAGTAGCATTTATAAGACAAAAATTCCATCATACAATGGATATTTTGAGGATCCAAGTTTATATAGTAAAAATCCATAAGTATATATCATTCTTGTTTCCATATCCTTGAAGCACTTATTTAATGAGGTGATAGTGAAGTTAGAACCTTTAGGAACATACAATAAAAGAATGACCATATTCACCTACACCATGACCATGTGTTATAATCCAAGCCATTGACAACTCTACTATTCTATCGGTAAATACTTTGATTTTTATCATTATCCTTAGAACTAATGTGTTTTGACATTCCACCTTTTCATGAAAGATATCAAGGAATTATTCAAGGTATTTTTCATTGACATACATTTATGTGTGTATTGATTTGAGTGCATCCTAAATTATTGATCAATATGATTTTATTGATTTATAGAGAGGTAACTAGAGCATTTTTTTGAGGCAATAAGATACATTATTTACACCTATAAAATCATCAAACTTAGTAATGGTCATATCATGAAATTTAGTTATCCAATTATTATTGATTTTTGGCTGGGATATTAGCTCATATTCCATATCTTATAGTTGTGTATTAATGTGTCACCTCATAAGTTATTGAGTGAAAGATGTAGGAAGATACTAAACATTTTATTTTGATCTATTTGTATCTATCTAACACGTAAGTCTTATAGAAACATCTTCAAAATCATCCACCATAAATAAAGCTTTACTTGACACTATCTTATTTGTGTCTTTTGTCAAAACCTCCATACATGGAATGCATTTCATTCCCCAATTTTTTGATAATTTTTAATGTCAAAAAACTACTCTTCAATCCATATATTTTAATCTAAGCTTCCAAATAGGTCTCATTACCCTAAAAATTAGTGGTATTTTTTTATTTTTTATTTTTTTATTTTTATTTTTTATTTTTTTTAATAAATTAAATAAATTGGTAAAAAAGGCATCCAATACATGTTTCCTCCTATATATTATGGTGGAATAAAAAAACTTTATCCTTATAGATTTTAGCATCTCAAATGACAATCCAAACTAAAAACATTTTTTGGTACAACATTTATCTACATACACTTTTGTAATCTCATAATCTATGATTGTATCAAACTCCAATTGGTTGAGTGAAGTGTTTAGCTCTTTTATTTTTAATCCTATGTAGTTGTAGGAATAATTTAAATTTTTTTGATGCCTTTTTTCTATGAATCTCATGCAAAAAATGACTTTAGTATCCACTACTTCCCAAACATTTCCAATTTCCTTCTCCTTTAGTATCATGTATGGTACATTTATTTCTCTACATTCCATGTCCACTATCTTTTTGGAAGGCCATCTAACTATATAATTTTTAGTTATTTATATACTACAAGTATCACAATGTTTTATAACATGCCTTATGTAAATTCCCAACTCATTTTCTAACATTGGGATAGGAATGCAGCCAAAAATCTCTCCTAGTTGCAAAAATTCAACATAACCAAAAGTAAAATTTTCTTCATTTATAAGAGTTATACATTTGTGTAATAAATTTACCCTTTTCCCAATAAAATTATTTCTTAGGCTACGTAATGTGGTAGGGTTATTGATATATTGAACCAACAAATCCAAACTAGGGTTTTCTTATTGTAATTGTTATATATGCAAAACTAAACTAAAATTATTTTTTTGTTATTCCATTTCATCCTCTATAGAAAACTTTTCTATGACATGTTGCATCATTCTTGTGCTCCATATAGTAAAACTATCAGTTACATACCCCAAAATTATCCACAAAAGCTCTAGGAAATGGAAGTGGTAGAGTCAGATCAAATTTTTTTGTCACATTAACATTTACACATTCAATAGGTATTTTTTCATTATGCCATGTGGAAGTGAGATTTATAGATTCTAAATATTTATCATCTAGACCAAGATCTTTATATATTTTTCCATCACCAAAGACCTTACCATTATCTATGAGTGAAACATAGTCTCCACATTGGAAAGTCATTAATATATGATTTTTTGGCCTGGATAATTGCAAAATACATGAGAAGATTTGTTTATTAGGTTATTTATAAAATCAATACAATTTATACCTATATGTAAGAGATAAATCTCAATTTATACCATAACATAAGCATATAGATATGTTAAAACCTACAAATATTAAAAAGTTAATGTATAACACATTTTGTTAACAACATTTTTTATGTCAATACAAAAACATAATTGCTTCTAATATCATATACTGCATACTTCAATCCTCGTTTCATCCTAATTTGAAGGTATCTCTTAAGATATACCTTTAAAACATGCATAAGAGAAGATTATCCTATTAAATAAAATTAGCTAATTAAATCAACATTCAAGCATATATTTTAATAGGATACAAAATGACATTGAGAAATGGGGGTTTTGATAAAAATCATGGAAAATGATTAGCTACATATATTTTGGGATCTTGTTTGATTTCAACCTTTGTGGTGAACCCAAGAGTTTGAAGGTATGCCCTAGTAATAATGGAATAGCATAGTAGAGAAAAATAGCTAATTAAATCAACATTAAACCATGTATTTTAATAATATACAAAATTATATTGAGCAATGGGGGTTTTGAACAAAATCATGGAAAATGATTATCTACATATATTTTGGGATCCTATATGTTATTTGAAACTCTATGGTGAACCTAAGAGAACAATAGCTCATTCCAAAATTAAGGAAACACAATTTCAAATTTTCCAATATCATGAAAGAAAATAATAGCTCCCAATCCTTTAGCACTATTTTTGAAAGTGTTTAATTTGATTATGCATTCAAATAGTCCATTATAATTCCTTTTAAAAAACAATGAGAACAAGCATATGACCTCTCTAATTTTTTTTTAGTTTCCAAGAATAGATGACACTATCTATAAGAATGGATGGTAAAGAGGTGTTAATTGGGTTTGGCTTTCATTTCTTGTCTAAACAACCTAAATAAATTTTTTCTTCTTATACATATTTTTTTCATACATTAATTGGGGTGAACCAATCTATATTTACCCTTAATTCTATATCTCCATTTGTTTGAAATATCTCAATATTTCTTTTAGCTCTAGCAACCCATATTGTGTATTTCACTCTTGTAGAATCTCCACATATAACAAATAAAATATATCTATTTTGCACATCTTGATTTGGATCAAATGAATTTTTTATTCTTTTACATCTTAGACTAGCATATGTATCTGTAGATGCCACTCCAAAATCAAGGGTCCTATCATGAACCATTTTGTGAAGGTCTCTATGCAAGGGTATATTATATAAATTTCTAGGCCAAAAATCTCCTATACATTTAAATTAAAAATAAAACATGTTTTTATTTCATTATGTCATGGATATTTTGGAAGTAGTATGTTAGATACTTCTATTTATTATTTATGATCAAACCAAATTCATTGAATTAATGTACATACTTAATCAAGTTATATTTAATTTCTTTTTCACTCTTTTTTCTACTTCTATCTAAGAATTTTGTAACAATGGAATCTTGTGACTTTTCTCTATTTTTCAAGTCTTTGAAAAATATTTTCATCATATTACCTTCTGGAATATTTAGCTCACAATTTTCTTTGGTTCCCCATAATGTAATCAAGGGAGAGGGGACCAATTTATATCTCTTATAGAGTTTTTACAATGCATAATGGGCTAACCTTTCTCTATGCATATAGGAAAATAATGACCATTTGTCAATCCTATTATTTCATTTTTTCCATTTAGTTGGTAACTATTGACATAGTCATAAATCTATCACTTCTTGAATCAAATATGGCATGAAGTTTATTGTATTTTCACATGTCCTATAGTTTTCCATCATCTCTGCCACACTCTATACATCTTTCCTCTTTATACACTTAGACAAGTTTCCAATTGTGTCATCAATGTCCTCATGGGTATGTCCTACAAGGAGAAATCCAACCTCGATATTGAGGAAAATACCTTTGTAGATAAGGAGAGATAAATATTTCAACACAACCCTATACAAAAAACATGATTTTGTGAATTTTTAAATGTAATAGAATTACATTTAGTTCCATATAAGGTTAGATATTTTTTTTACTATTATTATGGATGGAAAGAAGTACCTATTATTATTATTATCCAAAAAATAGTTATTTAGTTGAAGGTATAACCTAGAAGGAAGTTTCTTGAAGTCACTAGTTGACTGTGCTTCTTTTATGTATTTCTTACATTTATAGTAGCATTTATTAGACAAAAGTGCATCATATAATGGATATTTTGAAGATCCAAGTTTATATAGTAAAGATCCATAAGAAACTATCATTATTTTTTCCATATCCTTAAATCACTCATTTAATGAGGTGATAGTAAATTTAGACCCTCTAGGAACATACAGTAAAACATAACCATATCTACCTACACCATGACCATGTGTTATAATCCTAGCCATTTACAACTCTACTATTCTATCGGTACCTGATTTGATTTTTATCACTATCCTTGGCAAAAATGCTTTTTGAGGTTCCACCTTATCATGAATGATATTGAGGAATTATTCAAGTTATTACCCTAACATTTGTTTGTGTGTAATACATTTATATTATAGAAAGTATCTGATTTGAGTACATCCTAAATTCTTGATCGATGTGATTTTCTTGATATCTAGAGCAGGACCTAGAGAAATTTTGTTGAGTCAATAAGATATATTCTTTTCACCTAGTAAAGTCATCATACTTGGCAATGGTCACATCATGAAAATTAGTTATCCACATGTTATTGAATTTTGGCTAGGATATTAGCTTATATTCCATATCTTATAGTTGTGTATTGATGTGGCACCTCATAAATTCTTGAGTGAAATATGCTATAAGATGCTGAAAATTTTCTTGTGATCCATATATATCTATCTAACATGTAAGTCTTATAGAAACATCTTCAAAATAATCCACCAATTGGTCCAACAAATCTTTAGTTGACACTATCTTCTTTTATGGCTTTTATCAAAACCTCCCTACATGGTATACATTTCACTCCCCATTTTTGTGATAATTTTGAATGTCAAAATAGCTAATATTTAATCTATATATTTTAAGACAAGCTACCATATAGGTCTTAGTACCCTAAATATCAATGGTAGTTTTATTTTTATTTTTATTAAACAAACTAGTAGAAAAGGCATCCAAGACATGTTGCCTCTCATCTATTGTGTTGGAATCAAGAAAATTTATCCTTATATATTTTATCATCTCAAATGACAATCCAAACTAAAAACATTTTTTGGTACAACATTTATCTACATACACTTTTGTAATCTCACTATCTATGCTTGTATCAAACTCTAATTGGTTGAGTGAAGTGTTGGCTGATTTCTTTTTCAGCTCGAGTAGTTATAGGAATGATTTAAATTTTTTTGATGCCTTTGATCTATGAATGTCTTGAAAAAATTGACTTCAGTAGCCACTACTTCCCAAACATTTATAATTTACTTCTCCTTTGGTGTCATGTATGGTAAATTTATTTCTCTAAATTCCATGTCCACTATCTTGTTAGAAGGTCATCTAATGATATATGTTTTAGTTATTTCTATGCTACAAGTCTCACAATGTTTTATAACATAGCTTATATAAATTCCCAATTCATTTTCTAACATTAGGATAGGAATGCAACCAAAAATCTGTCCTAGTTGTCAAAATTCAACATAACCAAAAGTAAATTTTTCATCATTTATAAGAGTTATACATTTGTACAACAAATGTACCCTTTTACTAATAAAATTATTTCTTATGCTATGCAATGTGGTAGGGTCATCAATATATTAAACCAATGAATCTAAACCAAAGTTTTCTTAGTGTAATGGTTGTATATGCAGAACTAAACTAAAATTATTTTATCCTTCTTCCATGTCATACTCAATAGAAATTTTTTCTATGATATGCTACATCATTCTTGTGCTCCTTATAGTAAAACTATCAATTACATACTACCAAATTATCTATAAAAGCTCTAGGAAATGGAAGTGTTAGAGTCAGATGAAAATATTTTATCACATTAACACTTACACATTCAATAGGTATTTTCTCATTATTGCATGTGGAAGTGAGATTTATGGATTATAAAGAGTAAACATTTGGACCTAGAGCTTTGTACATTTTTCCTTCACCAATGACCTTACCATTATTTATGAGTGAAACATAGTCTCCACATTGGGAAGCCATTGATGTATGATTTTTCTAGCTTGGACATTTGTAAAAGTCATGAGAAGATTTACTTATCAGGTTATTTATAAAATCAATCCAATTTATATCTATATGTAGGAGATAAAACTCAATTTGTACCATAACATAAGCATATAGATATATTAAATCCTAAAAATATTAAAAAGGTAATGTATAACACATTTTTTAAACAACATTATTTATGTCAATCCAAAAACATAATAGCTTTTAATATCATATACTATAGATTCCAATCCTCATTTCATCTTAATTTGAAGGTATCTCCTAGGAGATACCTTTCAAACATGCATAAGAGAATAATATCCTAGTAAAGAAAATTAGCTAATTAAATCAACATTCAAGCATATATTTTAATAGTATACAAAATGATATCGAGTAATGGGGGTTTTGATAAAAATTATGGAAAATGATTAGCTACTTATATTTTGGGATCTTCTATGATTTGAACCTTTATGGTGAACTCAAGAGTTTTAAGGTATCTCCTAGTAAGAGTGTAATAGCCTAGTAGAGAAAAATAACTAACTAAATCAACATTCAACCATGTATTTTAATAATATACAAAATTATATTGAGTAATGGGGGTTTTGAACAAAATCATGGAAAATTATTATCTACTTATATTTTGGGATCCTGTATATGATTTGAACCTCTATGGTGAACCTAAGAGACTAAAGGTATATTCTAGGAGATAACTTTTAAGCATGTATAAGGGTACCCTTAAAGGTATTACAAGGTCCTTCAAGATATGTTTTAAGGCAATATTGGGTGATACCTTAAAGGTGTTTGTAATACCTTTAAGGGTACCCTAATGCATGTTTGAAATGTCTCTTAGGAGATACCTTCAAGGTACTATAATGCCCTTCAAGGTATCTCCTTGAAGGAAGTATTAGGTTGTACCTTGAAGGGCCTTGTAACAATGATAGGTTTCCAATGTTGTCTGGTTTTCCTTTTGTTTTATATAGGAGGTCCAACACTTTGAATTTTTTCCATTCACTCCGATGGTACTTTCCAAATCATTAGGATATGCCAAATGGCATCCAATCACTCATCTAGAGCCCCTAAAAACAAAAAGTGTAAGATTAAGATTTAAATTTTCAAAATTCAAGGATAGGTGGCATGCACCCATAAACCCATGCCATTTTAACACTCAACAAATATTTTAATTTCCTTGGGTAAGAAACTCTTCAAGATTATTCTAAGTATCTCCATCTTATGTACCTAAAGACTAATAGATTAAACATAATGTATATAATTCTTGGGCAAGTGAGCAAGCTATACCATGCAAAATTTTAGCATCCTAGTCATCTAGGGACTAACTCATGAAAAATAATTATTCATAATCTCTTAGGAAAGTGACTCAGCATGATCCTACCAAGTGTCACCATCTAATGAGTCTAACATGATCAAGGATTTTATAATGAAATGAATTGATTATAATTATGTCCATGAGACCAACTAGTTGCTACCTATCCCCAAATCATTAACGAACCAAGCTGAGAGGTGAAATTTCACCAAATGTCACCATCTCGCTTCCTCAGAGCATACACAGTCAATGTATATGGTATGATATTTCTAGAAAGAGCAGATTAGCAATATTTTTCTAAGTGCCTCTATCTCACTAACCTAAAACCAAAGAAAGTAAAAGTTTGGCAAGCATGGAGCCTATATAAACTATGGAGTAGTGGATTTATACCACATATTTATGGAAGTGACAAGTCAACTAATGGATGGAAAGGAAATGATTTAAAAAGAGAACAAAACATCACCAAGTATCATAAGAAAAGTGATGTAGCTCCTGGAAATAAATTAAAAGGTTCACCTAACAATGGTAACCACTCGAGATGACACTAAGTCAATTGAAATTCAAATATTAAAATTAAAATCAAGGAGGATCCAAAGCCATTGACACCATTAATTCATAGGAATTGAACATCTTTACATTCAATTCAGTTAATTTAGTGAATCCAAAGGAAATATATGCAATTTGTAAAGCCAATTATAGTCATATTGCCATCAAACTAATAAATTACAAGCACAAGTTTAAACCCTCATAAAATATAAGTTTCATAACCACATAACCATGGCCTCCTCATCTCAAATTTCACCTCCTTTGTCTACGTATTCAATTTTAGGACCATGAAAATATATTGACATAGTGTTTGATGAAGCTACCCTCAAACATGAATTTAAGGACTTATCTTTTATTTGGGAAGAAGTCAACTCAGTCAAACCTTACAATATATGGAACCAATTCTCTACATTCTCATAGAGCTACCTAGATGACCTATTAGAAATCAATAAAGTGGGTTTATATAACACCATAGATAAACCTAAGGTAATGTTGTGCATTGACTTATTGTTTGATTTATTTGTAAATGGAAAAATTTCTAAAAAAATCTTCCACTTTCACCAAAATAACACACTAGTCACCTACCTTAGTGGAAGAGAATTCAAAAGGTACTATAGGATACCTACCCATAAAATAGCATATGACCAAACCCTAGTGAATACCTAGATACATGCTAACAATGTAGCCACCAAGCTAAAATAATGGGCCCATGACCCTAGTAATTTTTCAATCAAAAGTCATATTTATGTTATTCCCATAGAAACTTTCTAATACAGAGTTAGAATTATCATGTCCCTATCAAAAAAATTACAGTTTTCCCAAAATGAGTTACATAAATGAGGTATGCATTCCCTTGCTCAACCTTAGTATCACCTCCAAAAGGATAATTTCCATAAGTGAAATCATTAGTTCCCACTTCATCAACAAAATAACCAATATGAAAAACTTCCTAGATAACTTCTATATGATGTCCTACTTTGTGGACATTATAACCACAAACATCCATGCATATTTTGATGATCCTTGGTAGCCTTCTAAATAATACCCTAAGCTTAGGATATGTGAAAGGTTGAACATCCTCCACATTCACAAGTTCAAAAGAAGCATGACAAATATTATTGAGACCTTCTACCTGATGGTATACTAGACCATTTATGGTAAAGATATTCCCAGGCTCTCAAATCAAATCAAGAAGAGCATAGGCAATATTGGGGATTATTATCTCTATCCAAACTGTAACATAATTAGGGTAGAGGGAACTAGAGCCTACCCTATGTAACTACCCAAGTTGTTCATAGACAAAGTTATAAAATAAGTAATTTTTGCCTAATTGGCTAACTTCATGGATGTTATACTAAGAAATAAGAGGCAAAGATTTGTGCACTCTAATCCTCTTAGTATTGTAAGGATTCAATAAACCAAATGGGAACACTTACATCTAGTGATAAAATCCAAAACCCATTATTATTTCAAGTGATCACCTTATAGAGAATGGGACCCTAGGGAGAAGGTGAGGAAACACAAAAATAGACTTAGAGGAAGGGTGAATATTGACTACAAGAATGTGTCTTATAAATATGATGAGGTGTTTATTAATAAAATGAAAAAAATAGAGGTCCATACTAGGATGAAGAAGGCCATCATGTCAATGGTTATGGCCAGACACATAAAATATAATACTAAAACTACCAAAGAGAAAGCCAGGAAAATTAAAAAGGAGCACTGGGTTTTAGAGCCTCCTAAGGGACCCCTTCCACAAATAAGAACACAATAACAAGTAAATCTTCAAGCATCTCCTCGAGCCTCACCACCCTTTGAATGAAATCAAAATTGCATCATGTTTATAAATAAATCCTAACTTAGAGAAGATAGATCATACTTACACTTCCAATTGGGGATACATTTGATAATCAAGAACATGATCAATATGAGGATATGCTAGACCCAAGTAAGGGGTCTCTTATAATAATGCAAAATTATAGGGAGGGTTACAAATCCTCCAATAAATTACAATCATGTAATAAAGCTAATTAAGCCCTATTTTTTCATATCTCACTAAACTAATAACAAGTAAAACAAAGAAATCTAATCTAGTGCTCACCAAATCTTGTGGCACAAAGTGGGGGGGAGCGTTAGAAAAAATAAATTAAACATGCATAAGAGACATATACTCACATAAATGTATATATAATCATAATGTATGGAAGAGAAGTACAAATACATATCTATCTACTCTTACAAAATAAAAACAAAATTAGGAATACTTACCTTTGAAGATGAACCCATCGATCCTTAATCTCTCCCTTGGCTAAGGTGCTTCATAAGAGGTTATTGTGGTATGTAAGGATGAAAAGGATAAATAATATATAGGCTCCACAACATATCAATTCATCCAAAAGACTTATCCACAAGACAAGATCCCTATCTCCAAAGAAATTAAAAATCCCTAAGCTTGATTCTCAAGTAGAATGGTTGATACACATATTCACAATAACTCTTACTTCTTATATTCTCTAAATAATGGTGAAATGAGCTTGTATATATAGGTGGATTTAACTCTAATCCCTTTTAAAAAAAAATTGGCTGATATTTTTGACCTAGTCAACCTAGTATAATTATGGAAAAAAATTCACTAGGTCATGGGCTAGGTCAACCAAGAGTCAACCTAGACACTAAATGAATTTACCTAAAATAGTATAGGCTTGACCTAGTCAACCAAGTATAGTGAACATTCAAAAGGGGATTAAGGATAGGAAAAATGGGGACAAAAGCTATAAAATTATTGAGAAGTGTGAAATAGAGAAGAACAAGCTTAAGGATATGGTTTTCAGGAGATAAGTGTGTCGATAACAAGTGGAAAAAGGGATAACAATCCTACGAAGAACTAATGGTCCACCCACCCCTTTACTAGTGCACCCTTTAAGGTGTATATTCAAAGTGATTGATAATTTATGGGTTCTTACTAGATAAATAGAATCTATAAGTGATAAGAGTTTGAAATATTATGTGTATACATATTCCCCACTCAAATCTCATCACATGAATATGGGATGGTGCTTCAGGAATAGAACATAATAACAAATAATGTTGATGTTAAGTAAAATGTAGAAAGGAGAACATAAGATAAATGAAAGGATAGAATTTATAAACACATACATTTACTTACCTTAGTGTTGTAGATAAATAAGGAGATTGTAAGAGAAGTGAAGGCATCCAATGTGAAAAACATTAGGCAAACCTATATAGATTAGTGCAAAAAATAGTGAAAATTTGAAATTTTTGGAACGTAGGCATATAGTAGTGGAAAATATTTTCTATGACATCATGATTCCAAAAAAAATTACAATTCAAAAACTAGGTTAGTAAAATAAAAATATGAGCAAAAATAAGGAATCTAACGATAAATATTTGAAAGGTAAAGATTTGTGAAAAGTAAGTTCAAATAGGGTGAAAGGGAAGTCATTTGCTTATTGTTTGACTTGTTTTGAGAGAAATAGAGATTTGAGAGACCAAAAAAAATGTAGTAGAGCTAAGATGGTGAGGAGATGATAACTAAAATGAGGAGGCCTAGTGGCCACAACGGGTGTAACATAGGTAGGCAACTGAGAATTTCAAACTTGTTTTTGAATATTTTATTAAAATTTAAATGTTTTATGTAAATTTGTAATTTAGAGAAATTTTTAGAACCAAAATGAACCTGAGAAAGTTGATAATGGTAGTAGAAGTCAAAATGGGAAAATGGTTAAAAGGAATCAATGTAATGAATTTTGAAGGCATTTATTACAAGTAGGGAAAGAGGTCAACAATCAAAATCAATTAGGTCAATCCAATCTACCTATTAGGATGAAAATTTGAATTCCACACTACCAACTTGGTGTATGCTGACTTAGTTTATTTTACATGTTTCTGATTTAGTACCTCACTATCGACTTAATAGATTAATACACTTTGTTGACTTAGTATTAAGGGGGTAAAAAGTAAAGGGTTGACTTAGTTTATTAAGTTAACCTGATTGAAATGAAGACTATTTTGTAAACCTAGTTTTTGACTAAGTGACCAAAATGGTACAAAAATGTATGAAATAGGTTGAAATAATGCTAAAAATGCCCAAAATGCTAGACTAAGTATTGAAATGGCAAATTAGGATAAAAATATGACAAATTGGTCAAAATGGATAGATTAAAGAAAATTAGGATTGTTTTTGTTAAAATTTAAAAATAATGCATTTAATTCTAAATGACATGGAGGTCTAATACATATTTTATTGTTTTATGGTTACAGGGGCATTTGAGATTTTGGTGATTGGTAGAAGCATGGCTCCCAAACCTTTTGGAGTGATTAATAGTTGAGGACTGATCGAGGTTGGTTATATTATGTTTAAGAGGGATTATGGATATGTGTTAAGTGTCTTTGAGTTCTAATCTAATAATCATGTTTCAGGGAACCTAGGAATGACTGATTAACATAATCAGATGGGATGTGGATGGGGATGTCATTATAATGGGTATCACCCTAGATGATGTCCATGTGATTCCCTGCCTATCGATATGAGGTACACTAATGCTTATAAGGGTAGCAGATGAATATGAAGAGAGGATATATTTAGCCACATGTGTGATAGGCTCAGATAAGATATAACTTGGGCTGAGAGTTAGCCTCTTTGATGTGTATACATATCATATTATGGATATTTGGAAGCTAGTTATAAGACTTGTGACAATGAGTGTTGTATCACAAATTAGATGGTAAGGTACCATTGTACATGATAGCCTTATGCCAATCTATTTTGGAGCATAGATCACTCTATGATTTAGGTTCATCATCTAGTTCTAGCTTATACATGGCATGTATGGGATGTTATCTAGAGGGTAAAAGACTATGGGAATAATTATTTTCTTAAGTTCATGAATATATGAGAGGTTCCCAATGTATCAACTAACAAGGTTACCCCATGTGGTTGATGATCAATTACCTTGGGTGTAGAGGTGGTGATAGGATTAGGTAGTGTGGGTCATGCCCCATGTGTCATCGCTATATATATTCATGCATTCAAACATCATGTGGTAATTGTATGGTCACATCACTACATTATGGCTAAGTTAGAGGATAATGGCACCAATATTGGCAAGGGTATAGATTGCAAACCACTATACTTAGTGGTTAGACATGAATTTATTATTATACATAAAAAGATAGATGTGAATCCCTCATCTATTAGCTTTGATAGTGGTGCCATCAATTTGGGTGAAACATGTGAGAGAGCTTAGGGGAGAGTATGAGTAAGACCGTTAATTTCTATACTAGAGATCAGATTGCATCATAAGAGACCATAAATAGGTCAAACACAATGACCAAAGAATAGAGAGGAGATAAATGTGTATATAGGAGTGTTAAAGGTAGCATAACTAGTACCAATATAATAATATTAGTGACCACCTTAATCATACTAGTGATGGAGACATTGATAGTAAGAGAGAGTAGAGTAGGTGGTTATCTTAGATGATCTATCAGGTGACCCAAGATAGAGTTGGTCGATAGAGGTACCACTCAGGTGTAGTTTGAGATAAGCACAAGTGGTAATACCTAAATTTTCATTGGTTGGGTAGTATATCATGGATGTGGTACTTAGAGGATGGGTTGATGGAGATATTGTGCTTGATAATCATGTAGATGGGGAGATAGTGGTTTGTGACACTCAAATAGATAATAAATAAATGGTTAAAATTTGCTTAATTTTTTTTGAGATATATATGTGATATAATATCTATTTGTTTTGAATTTTATAGATCCTATAGATGATGAGACTAGATTTGGATCCTATGTGAGGTTAGCACTCCATGGGATCTTAGATGAGGCACTGATGCCATATGACCTTTCTACACTAGATGATCCTATGATAGTATTTTCCCTAGGGAGCTAGTTCCAACTAGTAGGAGAGGATGCAAGGTGAGTATGAGAATGCTAGGAGGAGACAAATCCACTAGTAGGGGTGGAGGTGGGAGAGGCACAACCATGGTAGGCCTTGACTTAGGAGATAGCCATACACATGGATATGATGACTTAGCTGGCACACGTGCAAGCCTAAGCGGCCAACCTATGGGGACAAGTGATAGATTTGAGATTTCAAAAAACCTCTTTATAGGTTACTATTTAGAAGGGACTATCTGAGGAATCTATTGGTAGTGTGGCTAGGCCATGGGATAGATAGGATAGATCCCAACCATTGATTTGAAATGATGTATTTTTTGTACTTTGTATCAAAAACATATGATATATATATATATATACACACACATATACATACATATATATACATACATACATATATATATATATATATATGTATGTATGTATATATATGTATGTATATGTATATATATATATATATATCATTTTGATAGTTGGATGTTGATCTTATATGTTTATATTATGGTTATGGTTGTGAATGCTTGGATATATTTATTTATAGCACATGTATTTAGTTGTTTTTGTATATGTTATAGGAAATATATGAGTTGTGGTTTATTTTCTAGCATTATGTAGGACACATACATCGTTAAAAAGAAACTAGAAAAAAAGGCTTTGCTAAATATAATTAATCAAATCAAATGTACTACACACTATTTCACATTTGGAAATGTGTAATAACAATAAAATGAATAAGTATAAGAAACTAAGGGTTGGTAAACAAGATGGCAAAAATTTTGTTTTTAAACCAAGAAAAAGATTTAAACTAAACTAAAACAAGTAAGATCACACTAAATAACATTGGGAAGTATGAAAAAAATGTAATAAAGTGGAAACACATGTAAAAGAACAAAATGGTATAAAAATAGATCAATTAAGTCAATCAGTCATACTAAATCATGTTAATAAGTATAAAAAAACAAAAATAAATTTGGCAAAACTAGTCTTTAAATTTATCACATTAATTCAAGCTAGGAAGTATGAAAAATTCAAGAAACGGTTGGATTCTTACATGTAATTAGAAAATAAGATAAAAAGTGTAAGAGTAACAAAGTAAGCACAAAACATACTAAATCAAGATGGGAAGTATGTCAATGATGTGTAAGTTCATAATCAATCACATCTTATCTCATATTTGACACATGTAATTTTGGTTTTGACTTGGATTATTAGAAACTTTTGTGAAGAAGCCGAAGTCCTATATGTGGTCTTACACTGCAACTCAAAAATGGAACACCAATTATGTTAAATAAATTTGAAAATCTATTAAAATTGTATGTTGGTAATAGGAAGGTAAAAAATTTTGTAATTTGTGCGGAAGGCGAGGTCCTATCCATGGTCTTATAATGAAACTCACAAATAAAATCACTAGGGGAGTGATTAGTGGAAAAAAAATATTTCTCAAAGGGAAATATTAATATTTTAGGGAATGAAAAATGTAATTTAAAAATCATAACTTAGGCATCTTATGAGAATGCCTTAGGAGACTTGAGACATAGTAAGGACATGAGAAGACACTAAGTGACTAGTTATCATCAATGTATAAAGGAAACCTGTTTGCTATAAACATAAAGCTATGTTGGTAAATAAGTGTGATAATAAGATCAAATCATGAAGGTAAATTTTTAAAATAAAATTAAAATATACTTACCTTCCCATGATATGTTCCCTATTCCTCAAGACCCCTTATAGAGTCATCAGTCTACTATGAAGATTGGGTACTTGCACGAGAAAATAGGTAGCACTAAAAGATTTTTTGTATTCTCATTTTTTAATCTAATAGCCTACCACAGCCCAATGGACCTTGACTCTATCATGAGACCAAATTTTGAGTTTGATATTTGATTAGAAGAAGGAGATGTACTTGAAATCATATCTTTTAGTGTGATTTGACTTTTGACAATTTGGAATTTTACCCTTTTAGATCATTGCCTTTCATTAAATGATTTGTATTTTGAATATTTTTATGGATTTTAATATTCCTCCTCCATATAGACTTATAATGACCAATCATGAGAGATAGAATGATACACATGAATGAGTTATAGGTTTAGGCTAACAGAAGCCAGGTAAGACAAGACTGACCAGGACATTTAGGTTTAACAATGAACCAACATGTTATCTCAAATCTCAACCATGTAAATGCTTAGTTTGTGAAACGGAATAAAGGGGAGAAAAGAGATCCAAAGTGGACTAGTAAAATGAAAGTATAATGAGATGAATTGTTTGCTAAGTGATCACTTAGTATGGAAGGAATGACTAAAGGGAACAAGGTTTGTATAACCAAGTCATAATAACAATTATACATGTGTATAAAGATAAGAAAGAAAATAATTATGAAAAGAAAATAAAGGAGTTTTAAGAAAATATCTCAAGAATAAAATAAGGTAGTGATAAATAATACATCCATAAGAAAACATAAATGACATTATGAACAATATAAATTGTGAAATTACAGTCACCATGTAAGATAGATAATAATTTGACACATTGTCAAATGATATAACAATTATATAAAGATAAGTTTGAAGCACACATACAATCCAAATGAAAATTTAAGAGAACCATGCATGTGATCATAATTATTGATAGACTTTTATAAAGATAATATCCAAAACATCTGATAAGTCTCTATGAAGTTGGATGTAAACTGTAACTAATGTCTCATCTATCTTTAATTCAAACTAGTAAAATACTTCATGTCTAATCTCTTCAATAGAAAAGGGAGGAATACTTGATGTATCATAATAATGAGGGATTTAAATAAAGGGATGTTTAGAGGAATGCATGATAATATAATCTATAGGAGATGAAGGTATCAATGGTGGGCAAGGATTCACAAGTGAGGGACTCATACGTAGAGAAGGATACACAGGTGAGGAAAGGTCCATAGGTGAAGGATTCATGGGTGGAAGAATAGGATTTGAAGAAGGGACCATAGGAGGGGATGGAACCATATTAGGTGGAACCATGGGAGAATAAATGGGATCTTTCTTATAAGAATGACCTATGGGAGGAATGGAAGAAGGTGAATGAATAGTTAAAAGGTGATCTTTAAGATTCTATTTAAGGACATGAAAATGATTGATTTGATGGGTACCACATTGATGCCATAAACAATATACCTCTTCATAATTTGGAATATAATTATTAAGTATCTTTGAGGGAGATATGGCTTTATCTGAGGATTGGTGGATAGAAGGATGAAAAGTGTCAATATATTATCATAGTTTACAATAATGTGTGGATGACTGCTTATCTGTGCCATGGAAAAAATAAATACATCTGTGAGTAACCTTGGCATGTGTACTCATAAGAGGAGGTGTAATAGAAGTGGAAGAATTTTGGGAAGGTTTATCAACCCATTTGGTGGGAAAACGATCCATCTATGGTAAGAGAAGCAAACCATCACCAAGAGAAGGTGGTGCTAATGAAGGGATTGGACTAGGCTTGATAGGAGTGATGGGACTAGAAGTAATAATAGACTCAAATAGAGTAATACTAGGAGTGGGTTATAAATAGGGATCTATTAATGGAGGAATAGGGTCTACATAAGGCTTAAGTAGATTTGAATGCATCTTAGATATAATAAGGCTATAATAGTTATGGTACCTAGTAAAGAGATAGGGCCCAGTCATAGCACATTCCATAAATATACTTCTATGAGGTTCTTTACAAACTAGAGGTGTCTACACCATATCTACCCTATGATAAAGAGGGAAAATTATAAAATTAGGAATGATATATGATGTAATATGGGAATATATCCTAACATATTGAAGTAAAGATAATGATAATAAATAATCTCAACATTAAAGGCCTGAACAAGACCTCCTAAAATGGATATCTAAGGTATAACCATCATTATAATTAGTTGTATGAAGATCAATGATGCAAGTAGGGATGACATTGTCATCCGATGAGGTGTGATGAATGGAATTCTAAGTCTTAGTTTAGATAATGGGGATGCCATTAAAAGGTGATTTGAAAAAACAAGGTTACAAAGAAGCAAGAAGCTAAGATATGAGATGAGGTTAGTGATCGAAAGTTTTAATCTTGAGATTGATCTCATCAGTTTCATCATCATTAGAATCTAAGAGGTTAGTTGAATATTCCCAATGAGTTTGGGATGACCATTATAAGCTTTAGTGGAGTTGATGAGAAAGTTAAATCATTGAGACTCATGAAATGGAATACTTGGCAAAGGTTCAAGATTAGGAATCTTGAAGACACCAAGATCTTGGAATTATTAAAAATTATAAAGGTTAGTGTCACCCTGAATCTTATAGATGGCTCCATTATGAGGGAATTTAATGCATTGGCAAGAAAAATAAGCAACTACTCTCATATGATGAGGCCATCACCTAATAAGTAGAATGTTTTAAGATAAAGTAAAGTTACATATCATCACCTTCATATTAATGGTGATAGGTGGGATGGTAATGGGAAGCCACACATAACCTAAAGGAGGAATTTTCCTTCAATCATATCCTTGACATGTGATCGGTATGGATTTGATATTACATTTAGAATATCTAAGGGTTTTGATAAAATTGAGAGAGGTAACATATATGCTATAAACCTCATCGATCAAGGCATGCTTAACTTAGATATCACCAATTTGGACACTAATAAATAGAGGAGGATTATCGCATGAAGAAAAATCTCATAAAAATCATATAAATGATGGGAAATTTGAGGGAAAGAGAAGTGTCCATTATTTCATCAATATGGATGGACATCTCTTCACATTATTACATTATACTATCTTCAAATCTAGATAAAGTTTCTTTTCATCCTACTAAGGGATCACAAGGGATGTTTATTTAGAAAAAAAGTTGCATAAAATGATTATGATGATGTAGATATGTCATCATAAGTTCAATAAATGGGATTTGGGATGGGAGATTAGTGAGTTTTGTGATAAGATCCCACTCATCATAACCCACAAGAAGATTGTTAGAAAGAGGTGCATAGTGTTAAAGGAGGTCCTTAGAAGGAGAAGCTAAAAAACATTAGAATTTATGTTGATAAGAGGCAAATGGTTTAGAACAAGGTTGTAAATTATGTTGAGAATATGAATTAGTTGGTGTACATGTAGGTTAAGAATTAATAGAAGAAATGTTTATAGGTGCTTGAGATACATTAGTGTTAGGTAAAGAAGTTAGAGGGATGGTATAAATGGTATGAGAAGTGTTATCCAAGGGAGGATTTAGAATTGGTTCATAAAAAGTTATAAGTTCATCTTACCCCAACTCATTTAAGTGAGTTGATGAATAATATTGGATAACATGAAATGTGTGAGTCAAAGGAGGTGTGTAGATAGGTTGAGGATCAATGAAAGCAACCACCCTTTGCATATTAGTAATATTAACCATATTTTCTTCAGGAATTAAGTCAATAAGACTTTCTACTTTATTGGTATAAGGGGTAGGCTTAACATGGTTATCTTGGTGATTTGGAAGAGGATATTTATAGATTGCCAAATGAGCATTGGCTTGATTCAAATCTTCAAATTTAGTATTTGTTTCATGGGCTTTGAAAGCAAAGTCATAGGATTGTTGGCATTTTTGAATGATATAATCATGGTCAAAATTGGGACAAAGAAGAAAATACATAGCCAAATTATGAATATATGTATAGGTCTCATGAGAATGATCCAAAATAACATGAAATCAATAAAATTTATTGGTATCATACCAATATTTCATAGGACAAATGGCATCAAATTCTCATGGGAGAGACCTAGGTAAACATTTTAGTAATTTGGGTGACGATTAAGGTTTCTAAAAATTGACGTTATTAGGTGAAGATAAATGAAGATTGGTGAATTGATGAAAAGGTAGAGTTGGTTATGAAGATTATTTAGGAACAATGAATTAAATAGTGTGAATGGTGTCATAAGAGTTTGTGACACCATCATTGGTAGCAAGATGATTTTTGTTCTTGAATAAGATACGAGTACTCATGGAAGGTTGAGATGGATTGAATTGATGCATAAGTAAATATTAATATTTTTATTGATCAATGGCCTCCTATATGTTATGTGGAGAGAGTGTGGACTTGATATTGTAACTTGAGAAAAATATCGTTGGTAAAGCGATAGAAAAGGTTATCATTGACAATGTTATGTTCACATTTTTTGTATAGTGTTTTCCACCTTTTAATGAAGGATTGGGTAGTTTCATTTTTAAGTAGCTTATAATTGATAAAATGGGTCAAGATATTCTTAAGAAGATCACTAATTTTAAACTCTTGGACTATTAAAATTTACTAAATCTTCCAAAATAGTAAGAGAATTAACTTTGTTGTACCAATATAAAGCATCACCCATGAGATTTTTTACTAATAGCTTAGCAACGGTAAAGGTATTTAATTTGACCTAGTCTTCATATAGATTTACAAATGTTTTTAGATGAAGAGTAGGATCAGTTAAGCCATTGTAAAAAATGGTATGGTTGATACCTCCTATGTTGATACTAGTAATTTGAGATGTAATACGATCATTTTGAAGATGCTTGATTGTATTGTTGACAAGAGGGGGTCAAGGGATAAGATTACCTTGGGAATCCTAAAGAAGAGGTGGGGGAACATTTTGATTATGCATGGCCCATGAAATATTTTGAGGGTGAGTTTGAAGATGGATAAGTGGTTCTTCATTTGCATCATTTGATTTCCATTATGAGCTTGAAAATCATTCATTTGATCAAGCATTTTTAATAAAAATTGGTGGGTTTGAGTTGTACTATTGGCATTATTTTAATCATTGGAATTAGAATTAGTGGCTTGGTTACCACTATGGGTATTAGTAGGAGCTTAAAAAGAGTTTTTATAATGTGAGGTACTAGTGTAAAAATTTCATTATGTGGAAAAAGATGGACTAGTGAAGAGATGAGAAGAGGAAGCACTCGAAGCATGATTGTCATGAGTAGAAAATGATGCACTAGTGGAACAACTAAGGAGAGTAGGTTTTGGAAGAGACCCATTAGATGTAGAACCTACCATGTTAGTGGAGATACTAGGCATGAAGGTAGAGGAAGTCAAAGAAGATAAAGTCATTGTATGAGAAAGGGTCAAAATAGAAGGAAGAGGCTGAGAAGAAAAGAAGCTAGTATCCCCAAATCTATGTGAGAATGTGGGAGAAGGTGATTGAGGCTCTTCAACTTGACCACCAATAATGAGATGGTAAATGATATAAGGATATTTTTCTTGATTATTGAATAAATTTAGAGATAAATAAGAGCATTTCATGCGTATACTCTAATTTGGGTTGATCTTCAAGTGAGAAGAGAGGATTATGAAGAAAAGAGGAATAAGGATGGCTCCCATAATTTGTTGTGCAAGTGGATATGTGAACATTACTGTCATCTAGGAAAGGATCCCTATTCTACTTATGGGAGATCCTATGAGGGTTGGTAAGACTCATCATATCCATTGAGTTTAACTTAGTGTTGTCTTCAAATAGGAAGTTCATGATGAGGGGGAGGGACTAGATAAAGAAAAAGTGATGTGAAATCAAGGAAATACTAAGAGGTAGATAAGAGTATAGAGTCAATTGGGTCACTCTAGTACTAAAAATAAGGTATGAAAATTGAGAAAATAGGGATGCAAAGTTGACAAAGTCAACCTAGTTATGTAATTGGGTAGATAATAGGCAAAAAAAGATATAGAGTGGACAGGGTTAACCTAGTGTTGTATTCTGAGAGGCAAAAAAGAATACTATGTCAATAAAGTTGACCTAATGTTGTATCCTAAGGGGAAAAAAATAATACCATGTTGAAAGGGTTGACCTAGTATTATAGGTAGGGGAATAGATAGTCTATAAGAGACTGTGTCAAGCAGAATGGTAGTGTACTGAAACAAGAAAATATTTGAAAGTACTTTTAAAATCAATAAGTGAAAAGAAACACACAATCAATTGGGTCAATGAGGATGATCCAATTGAGTCACACAACACAAAAACTAGCACCAATGCTATCCGATGCAATTTTTTACAATACAGCATACAATTTATCAAAGAATAAGTAGTTAATTTGGAAAGTAAATACTAAGTGGTCATCCTGAATGTTGTTAAATTATAAGAGTATGATTTTAAGTGTGATAGGAAGTTAGCTATAAGAAAGGAACTAAAAATCAATATATGGATGGTTTCAAGACATTTAGGATACAAGGGATTTGGGTTGGCAATGGTAGTAACTTGGTATTAGGGCCTGCCCCCTCACTTCACACATTACAAGAATAATGGTGTTAGGTGCTTATCCAATATATACCATTAACCACATGCTTATACTTGGCCAAAAAACTAATTTGGATTCCCCTTTGGTGATGAAATCCAAGTAGGTAGGCCTTGGGTAGAAAATTGTTTAAATGCATTTTTAAGATTTGTGATTTGGTAGTGTGTGCAAGAAAATAGAAAATAGTGCAACTAAATGATATATTAAAAAAACACATAATTAGACTATGTGATATATTCTAAGAATGCAAGAAACTAACAATGAAAGTGTGAGATAATTGATAGCATATAAGTGTTAATTCTAATTTTAAAGCATAGTACAATGTCAATTTAGAAGATAGTGTATGCACAAATTATAAAATAGAGTTGATAGTGTCACTATTGTACTAAGGGTCTATTAAAGAACTATGTTGATATTATCAACCTATTCTTATAGACAAAATATAAAATATATAACTAGGTCTATAGAGTGGACCTATGTTGCTATATAAGGTCAATTTTAAAGATCATAAACTATGAAAAATAGAACTAAAATGAATAATAGAAATTATAGAGAAGGAGAGAAAGTAACCTTGATGGGTTGGAAGATGTAGAGGAAAGTGACATTGTTGTTGAAGTGTATTAAATTTTACTTATAAATTTTACTAGTTGTGTCAACTGGGTTGACCTAGTTATGCAGTTCCCTATTTGTTAAAACCTATGATGAATACTATGTAGGTAGTGTCAACCTAGTATATTTTTTGGAAGTCTAGAAGTATACTATGTCAACTGGGTTGACCTAATATCCTGTTTAGAAGTCTAAAAGTGTATTATATCGACTGGGTCGACCTATTAGCTTGTCTAAAAGTGAAAAACTACAAAAATAGAACAAATTTGTATTGATATGACTGTGTTTTAAACTTTCACATAGATGTTAGAAACTATATTGACACTATTGACCCAGTATCACAAATATAGAAAAATAATAAAAAAATTATAAAATAATGAAAAATGTGAAATAAAAATTGTAAGGTTTAGATTCACATCGGGTTCACCAAAATGTATGCAATCATAAATGCATCATGTCTATAAACCAATCTTAACTTCGAAAAGATATATCATACTTACACTTCCAATTGGGGATACATTATATAATTAGGAACATGACCAATATGGGGATCTTCTAGACCTAATAGGGGGTCTCTTATGACAACACATAATTATAAGGAGGGTTTTAAATCCTCTAATCAGGAACAATCATGAAATAATCTGAATTAATCCCTATGTTTTCATATCTCACCAAATTAATAACAAGTAAATCTAATCTAGTGCTCACCAAATCTTGTGGCACAAAGTGGGGGGTTAGAAACAATAAAATTAAACATGCATAAGAGACATATACTCATGCCAATGTATATATAATATTAATACATGAAAGATAAGTACAAATTCATATCTCTACTCTTACAAAGAAAAAACAAAGTTAAGAATACTTACCTTTAAAGATGAGCCTACCGATCCTCAATGTCTCCCTTGGCCAAGGTGTTTTGCAAGATATTGTTGTGGTATGTAATGATGACAAAGATAAATCAAATCTAGGCTACATAACCTATCAATGTATCCAAAATCCTTCTCCACAAGATAATATATGTATCTCCAAAGAAGGTATGAAACCCTAAGCTTGTTTCTCAAGTATAATGGTGGATAAGTAGATGCAGAATAGATATTACTTCTTGTCTTCTCTCAATAATGGTGAAAGGAACTTGTATATATAGGTAGATTTAACCCTAAGATGTTTCAAAAGTTTTGTCCAGTAGAGTTGACCTAGTAGACCTAGTATAGTTATGGATATAAATTTACTAGGTCATGGGCTAGGTTGGCCAACAACAGACCTAGACCCTCAATGAATTTTACCCAAAATAATACAGGGTTGTCCTAGTTGACCTAGTATAGTGAATATTTCTATGATAAAATATCCTATGCCACTTCTCTAAGGATATCCTCTACCCAAATCTCTTTTAGTTGTTTCTACGCTAACTTATTTTCTACTCTTTCTATTTTCTTGTCTCTACTACCTTCTGATGTTTACACATACTTATTTGTTTGCCCCAAAATGCCAAATGTCTCCCAAAAATTCAAATTTAAACTATTATGTATTTAATATGTTTAGTAGTTTAAACGCCACTATTGAGAAGTCTAGAGTTGGCTATGTAGGTAAAGAGGATAGGGAAAGAATAATATTTTAACACTCCCCCTTATTTGTGAATTTCCTACCATGTTCTTCAGGACTTTTCTTATCCTTCAAAACATCTTTATAACTTTTATTTACCTTCCTATATCCATTTTAAATCATTATCTACATGTTTGGAGAATCACTACTAAAGTCCATAGATTGATTGTTGAAGTCCATAGCTGGACTATTGAATTCCATAGCCACCCTAATTAAGTTAGTATCTAGACTATTTAAGTTTTTACCTAGACTATTTAATTTTGTAGCTACCTTATTGAAGTTTATATCTAGACTATTAAAGTTTGTATCTAGGCTATTGGAGTCTAGAGTTGGCATATTAGAGTTTGGAGCTAACCTATTGGAGTTTAGAGCTGGCTTGTTAGAGTTTGGAGCCAACATAAAAAAT
>JARHVA010005541.1:1130000-1135000 GCA_037957365.1 Torreya grandis | reverse complement strand
TTTCAGGGCTTCTATAAAATTAAAATCTGGATTCCTAAATATAAGTTAAATATCTAGTAAGTAAATGATTAAAAAAATAGTTTAATTCAATACAATGTGGAGCTAGGGTCACTTAATAGACCTAAATTTATTATATTCAAAATCAATGGAGATTACATAGTAAAAATATAATATCAAGTATAATACAAAACAATTTGTAACCAAAATTTACACAATACCAACTATCATTTAACATTTTCTGACCATATCATCTCGGACTTCAAATTTCCCATTTCAGGATTTAAATTTCTGATATTGGGATTTAAAATATGATTTTTCATCATCAAAATTTTATCAAAAACAAAATATTTAGATCCATAATGATGCCATGACTACTATCATAATTTCCTCAAAATCAAGACTCTTTTATATGTGAAAAAGTATACTTTTTGAAAGAGTAATTAATGAATATAAAACGCAAACACTCAAAAGAAAAAACTCGCCATTAATCCCATGGAGTGGAGAGTCATTGCAACCAAAATAACTCTACCAATATAGTATGATTAATTACATGGATACTTTGATATTTATCCCTCAATGCATTATTTTTATCTCAAAGTCTATTATTTTTTTAGTTTATTTTTCATCCTTTACAATTGGATAATAAGAATTATGTCAAAACACCTATAGTTTGAATTATATTTATAAGTAAAAAATAGGTAACATTGTCACTCTTCACAATGACATGTCCAGTCATGAATGCAACCTTTATTAAATGATTTAAATTCATAATATCATTAACACCAAGATGAATCACTTGAATGTTGGAATTTAATTTTTATCACATTAATTTAACACAATCTTTATATTTGACATTAAAACCTTAACACAAGATTAACCACTTGAATACCACCATATTAATCTCAGATTAATTTAACATGCTCAGAGATTACTTTAAAAATGATTTATTTCTTATGATGGGACTGCCAGGGATTTTCTCCACTAATGAGGTTAATCAAATAGGATTTTGACATTTGATGAGAACATTAACTATATTAATTATCCTAAAGTATTAATTATTATGAACATGTAAATGGTGTCAAATGATCTCACCATATCTAATTTAATCTCACATATTAAACATATATATTTAATTATGAATCAACACTATAATTACTCTATTCAAATTATCTTATCCTTAATCTCACCATATTCTAAGTGAAAATATAATTTTATTCGAATTTCTAATGTATTCCACCCCCATCAAATGCTTGTAGGTCAGGATGTTTTTTTGATGTAGTAAGTATTTAATTTTGTTACTAAGTCATAGTTAGTAGGTTTTCTAAATATAAAAATAAGACCTAATTATCTAGAGGCACTTGTAAATCATTTGTATATCAGAAAGAAATCAAGTAATCAAAGTGTAATTAAGAAGTATCTCTAATTTTTTTTCATGTTGTAGCATCTCAATGTGTTATTTTTTTGTGTGTATTTTTGGTGAAGCAATAAAATTATATCTATAGCTCAAATGATAAGGAACCACATGTTTCCTCTAAAACTACAAATTGATCCTCTCAAGAGTATAACAATAGTACATCAAGCAGCCTTCAAGACATACATCAAATCCACATATATAATCTAGAAATTGAGGTATGGACATTTAAGTTTTTCTAAGAAAAGTGTGGCATGATTCCAACATCAAAGATAAAAAATTTCAAGAAGGGGACTGGGAACTCTTATTTGACTCCAAGTTTCATCAATGTAATGGAAAGTTGAGAATAATATGGCTAGGCCTATACCAAATGGAAAAAGTCCTTGACAATGGATCAGTATAAATATTACCAATAGATGAGAATAAAAATACTTTTTTGGTAAATGGACATAGACTCAAACTATGACATAAGCCTATCAACAAGGATAAAACTTTTCAAAACCTCAAAAATGAAGTTATTTTCATGGAAGAACCTGGTTCTTCCATGATAACAACTCAGTGATAATCTAAATCTGCACAAAGTAAAAGGGTACCACTCCTTGGTTTCTTTCTTCCAAAAATAAAAATATATATATCGAAAAAATTAAATATAAAAAATGGAAAAATTTAAATAATGAAAATCCTTTTTACTACACTATTGACAATGTTGATTAGAAAACTAGTTTGTTGGTTGGTCATGTACTAAAGAAATAGACTTGACCTGAAAACCAAGAATGGTTAGTCAAGGAAAAAATGGATAAAACCAAAAAATAATAGAATTTGATCAGTTTTGATCAATTCATTCCAAGAAATAATTTCACTATTGTTTTCATTTGTGTACATTTTGTAACACTAACTCATGCATTTTTTCTCTATTTAGAATCGGTGGTAGGAAAAGAATAAAGACTATTAGTATAATTAGGTAAGTTAATTATTTTATTTGTTTATATTAGGCTATTATACATTCCTTTAATTCATTTATATTCACCATGAGGAGGTGGTTTAATTAAATTTAGACTACAAACATCCTTTAGAATGTCAAAATAAAGGTCATTCAACAAGAATTAGCGATGTGGAAAAGTGATGAATAAAAAAGGTGTCATGTCAAATTTAATCCACACATACCAAATATTGACATACCCTATCCTTAGCACCATAAATCATTATAACATGGAATTTGGTGCACATGATAATGATATGCATATATGGTCTAATCTATGTGAGAGAAAATCAAATATTTTCCCAAGTCAATTTCATTAAATTCTCACATGTTATGTTATCATTGCTACAGACTACATTAGTAGTTCTGAATACAATATTAATAAATAGATCATTTTGAATATTTACATTTTTACTATGAGTTGTGTTTCCTTTACCACTATTATTCTCACCTGCAATACTTAACCCTTCCTTTTAGAGCATCGATACAACCATCATGGGATAGAAAAATAGGTATGAACCAGACTCCATAAAAGGGTTAATGAAGGATAATATCAATGTATATTTTTTTGAGGAAGATGGATGGATCCATTTTATAAATAAATTCAAAGGATATGATGAAGATTTGGTGAAGGAATTCATAACACATATGGAAGAAGACTCCACCATAGTTTAGGGCATCAAAATCCCACTTTCTAGTAGAGTAATTAACAAAATCTCATGAATAACTAAATAAGGTAAGAGGTTATTGGGAAACCCCCATTTTAATTAGTTTATTACATAAATTAATGGTGACAAAAAATTATCTATAGCATGTATACAATATTACTATGGGAAGGCTAAAGGTATTAATAGGGAAACCTTAATGAAACACTAAATGTATATTCAATATTTTGTCATAAAATAATTTACTTGTGAAGGAAAATGTAGTGCTATGGGTTGTGATTCCATGAGGATCATCCTTAATCTCAAATATGGAAGCAAACAAACCCAACATATATTCAACCTACCCTTATACCTATATGGGGCCATTCAAGTTTTGCCTACCAACAAGTCATCTCCAATTTTCCACTATGGACTCATTCATTTGATCATACAACATCATTTTCTACATTAAAGCCAAATATCATGTAAAACCTTTTGGGGAGATAGAACTAACCAACCTTCAACATCTCCTCCTAAATCCTCTAAAGAAATACTAATTCTAAAAACAAAATTAGAGGCTTCCTCTTATAGTTTTAAGGTTTCATATACTAAAAGGAGATGGACCAGGTCATAGGCCACACCTATGACTAACAAGATCTCTCATATGACACCTTAGTCTCAAAAGTAGACTCTAACTAAGAGAAAATTGAGAACCAAAGCTTCATAGTCTCACTTAACTCTTGAGGATACAAAAATCCTTTCAACAAGTATAACATATGCACCTGAAGCATCTATTAATCCAAAATCATAGGTTGTCATTCAAGGATATAAGCGTAATCCTTTGAAGCAACCTATTTATACTATAAAGACCAAAATGAGGTAAATAAAGTTTATAATATCATGTTATTATGAGGAAAAATAGGTCATTACATCCCTTGATAGCCTGTGTCAAAACCCTCATTTTCCTCTACCAGAAACAATGGACACATCAAAATTATAGGAGGAACCATTCATAACAACAATACCTAAACCAATAAAAAAAAAATCCTTTTAAAAAAAATTAAGGAATAAAACATGCTAATAGAATAGATTCTAGTGCAAGAAGTAATGGCCTCTCCCTCCTCACCAAATAGTGACACTAGACCTATAAAAAATAAAGGAAATACCCCTATGGTCTATAAAACAAATGACCTTTTAGTTTCTACAAAATAACCAAAACTATAACTTACTCTTGCACTACCCAGAGTTGAGTCCATCATAAGATAGAAAGCTACATGCATTTTTGACCTCCTAGACTAATTACAATGTAAGGATATTCTTAATTATTTATTAACTCAAAGTTTAGATATTTTTTAGGATATGGCTCTAGAACATATAAATTAAATCAACATGTTTGAATAAAAAGTCACTTAGTATGATGATGAGATAGTAGACTCTTGGATATAAACCAATAAGCTAGAAGAAGAAAATTTGTTTCTTAAACATCAAATTCTAGAATCTCAACATAAAACCTTGATCCTCCACCAACAACTTTATGAGCAAGCCTCATCCTCCTCCAAAAATTTAGTTGACCAAGATTTCCAAACCATTATCTCCCATTCTAATTATTTATATAAATGGAATCAAGTTTGTTTAGAGTTCAAACAAGAAATAAAATAATACTTTAGAAAAATAAAATTAGACACTAAAGGAGAACTTAGAAAAGGAAAAGAAACAAACCCAAAAGGTTAAAGTCAATCTAACTTCTAGCCTACAAAGATCCATCCCCTTCCTACAATTTGTATATACACGAATAATTTTATAGATGAGAATTACTCAAAATCTTATGTGATTTTCCCTACAATATTGATGACCATCCTATATTTTTCACATCTTTTAGGATTCTACCCCAAAATAATAGGCTATATTATGTGAATATTATTGGTGTAACATGATCTTCAAGGACTAAAATCAATTCATGATTAAT
>JARHVA010005541.1:960000-1125000 GCA_037957365.1 Torreya grandis | reverse complement strand
AACATTTATGGCACGCTCGATGGGACATTGGAGTTTTCCTTTGGTTTATTTCTTGTTTTAAACATTCATATAGGTGAATTATAGTAAAAATTTCATATCTTATACTTCATCCTCCTCTTTTCTCTTAAAAATGAAAAATTCAATATCTTATTCTCTATTTAAAAGGATTTAAACTAAAATCTTCTTTCTTTTATCCTTGCCTCTAGAAATTAATTTGTCATTTTTACAAAAAAAAAAAAAACTTTTCTTTACTTCCTCTTGCATGCACATTAGGATAGTCAAATTCATATTCTATTCCTATTTAATCTTTGTTTTCATTTGAATCTAAACATTTCAAATTTGGGTTTAAAACTTACTGCATTTCATAGTTTTCTTTTTGCATATTAACTCACCTAGTTAATTACAAGCATTTTGAATAAATCATAGTACACCTATGTTACACAACCAAATCGCATTCACATAAAAAAGCATATAAACTGACTAGAGAAAAGGCCCATCAATATTTCATCCCTTGGTAGATCACCTTACCCTACTTGGCTATCTTACTTAGATTTCACCACCAAGGGGAGAACCCACACCATTCTCTGGTGAATTATAATCTCTTGATAGAAGGTATATTTTGGCTAAGCAGTCTGGCTTGGCTCCAGGTTCATGAATTGTAGATAACAAGATATTACAACAAGCCACATACCTAGTCTAACATAGATTTCCTCTTGAGCAACAAAATTAACTTGAAACTAGCTCTAGATTTCTTTTTAGTACCCTCGATAACTAAATTTTCTTCTCACTATCTAATTAAGGCATAAGCCAACACGAGAAAAAAATTAATCTCTAGGACTTAATATTTTTTGGTTGAAGGTTTCTTTTTTGCTTTTCAATTGCCTTCTATATTTTTGAGTTGGTAAGGATGCTTTCCTATTGATGCACAAAATCAATACTATTTCTAATACTAAGTTTGTATAATCTATTATCTCAAGTTTTTTGAGTGTTATTATTTCTTACACAGACCTTTTACATCCACTATTTTACCTAGTTTCAACCTCTGACCACTTACAACATCAGATTTTCCATCTCCTAGGATTTCATAGTGATCGACATTGGTTAGACCTATCAATATCGATAGATTTTACCTACTAACATCAATTATCTCACTGACATCAATGAACTTTTCATACTAATATCAGTCACTCCCCTATTGATGTCAGTGACTATGTAATTTCATCTACTCAAAACATTAAGCTAAAATAATCTATTTACCTACACTCAAACCTAGTTTTCTTTATTCTATTTCAAATACAGGGTAGTAAGACTATTTAAACCTCTTCTTACATGGTATTGACATGAGTTCAAGCCAACATTCTTGCTGATTATGCAAGCCAAAAACCACTTCCACCTTGCCCTCTCACTTCCAATTCTATCACGGAGCATAATTCAAATATAGAGCATACTCCCACCCCTAACCAAATTCCCATTGTGCTTGAGGGAGATCAAGATTTTGCTAAATTTTTTTATCACAATGTAGTAGCCCTTTAGCATTACCTTGTTATGAGCCAAACCCATAATTCTTTAGGTGACCTAATTTATTATATGCCAACCTATTTAATGGAGATAACCTCAATTTTAATTGCCTCCACTATTTTTCCCATGGTTTCCCAAACCACCACTTGGATGAATAACCCAACTATAAACAATGTTCAAATATAGCATCTCCAACTACTCAATCCCACCTAAACCCTAGTGTAACTTCCCCACTTTCACAACCATAACTAGTTCAGCCAAATCACACCCCATTCCAAAATTTAGTGGTACCTATTCCATCCACCCTCATGCCTATAATTACCCTAGTTATAACTTAACCTTCATCTAGTCTAACCATTCCAATAATCCAACCTGTAGTAAAAACAACCAACCAAGGCATAGTCTCCAAACCAATGGGACAAGTCCCTTTTCTTTTTGCAGCTCAGCCTATGACTCATTATCCTTATGTTGCCCCAACACAACCTTTCAAGCTATGTCATATGATCTATCTACTTCTTATCATCTTCCCTATAACTTAAGAGGTATCCCCTAGACTAATTTTTCTCCACATCTTATTAAGATGCTAATGGAAAAGATGTCTAATCTAGAGACATCTATTTTTGGTTCAAATAATGTATTATCATATGATCAGATATGCAATGAACCAATCCATCCTTCTATACCTATTATCCCTTATCCAATTCTATAGGAACTCCCTAAATTTAGTTGTTTCCAAAGTAAATAAGACCCACAATAGCACTTACAAGCATTTAGAAATGCTTATTACTTAATAGGGCATGATGATGCATTACTACTTCACACTTTCCCTATGTCTCTTTTAGGTGTTTCCTTGGATTGGTATAGCTCTATACCTCATCACTCCCTTTTCTCATTTACTGAGCTTGCATAAATATTCCTAGACCATTTCTCTATTAACATTTCTAAGAAGGTTTCTATAATAGACCTTTACTCTATCAGATAATTTGATGATGAGTCTATTGCAAATTTTGTCACTGATTGGAAATGTTTGATCAATCATCTCTCCTTATCCTTACCCCAACCTAAGATTATTGAGATTTTCTCAATGGCATGTGCTAAGCAACATCTCATCCACACTTTAGGTATAAACTTTCTATGCATTTGATGAATCTTTTACAATGGCACATAAACTCAAGTTTTTGCTATATATGAAGGTAAAGTCAAGTTGTACAATAAGAATCCCAATACCAAGTTAAATGAATCCTCATCTACAACTTCTCCCTTTAACCAAAAGGCTAAAGGCTCTACCAACATGGTGGTCATTAATTCGAACCTCTTCCATAACTACAAACCAATCAAATTCTTTGACTTCTCAAAATATGACCAAGCAATTCCAACAACAGTATGAACAAAGACAATACACTCCCATTGGGGAATAATATACATACATCTTGGAGAAACTATTACAACAACATGTCACAACCCTTCCTTAGATTAAACCTCCTATATAGTTCAACCCTTCTTTTCCTATCACAACTTGGTATAAAGAAGAGGATTTTTACGATTACCATCAAGTTAAAGGCCACAACTCTAATAATTGCAAGACACTTAATAACATTGTTTAAGATATGCTTGATAGAGGTGATCTCATCTTGGATAATCCTAACACACCTCTTAATAAAAGTATAGATGTGTTTAAACACCCTTTTACCAACCATACACCAAATCAAAATATTTTTTAGTCCACAACTAACTGAGGTGATCACAATATCCATATGGCTAATATGGTCTTTCCTTTATCTTTAGTTCAACCTTCCCCTCAATAGGAGACAACTATTCCATCAAATCCTCTCCCACATTTAGTGGCATCTATTTTTCCCATTCTTCCTCCATATGTAGAAGATCCTATTTCACCTATTCCACTCCCTCAAGAGGAAGGGCCTCCTTTACCACTCCTTTTGCCACCTAAGGACCCTATAATGCCAATTCTATTTACACCAATATTACCTATCTTCTTAGAAATTGAATAACACACCCTACCTATTCCTCAACAACATGTTGAGGGGAACAATATTCATAAATTATACCCTCTTGAGGAACCTTCTTCCCTTACTTCTCCTCAACCTATAGAAAACAGTACCCCACCCACTTCACCTTTGCACCTAAAAGAGTCCATATCATCTACTCCATAATAAGTGAGACACCTATTGTGCCTGCTTTAATTGCACCACTTTTAACCCTTCTTTTACCTATGGAGGATCATAATTTACCCATGCCTCACCCACATGTTAAGGAAGCCATAATACCTATGCTTTACCCTCTTGAGGAACCTACTTCACCTACCTCCCCTCTACCCATGGTAGACCAAGTCTCTTCTCCTGTCTCTATTGAAGAGGACCTTGTTGTAGTTATTTCTCATCTTTGGCCTAAAGTAACAAAAATGAACAATTTCCCCTATCTAAAACACCATAACCTTCTAAAAAAATAACTGTAAGACTTATGTCAACTTCATCTAAATCTTTCTCACATTTGGTGAAAAGTCTAGAATTTCTTGACTCCATGAAGCTTGACCATGTGGTATTTTGGGACCGGATTAAAACTCTGTATCCAACATAATGAATGTCAAACTTTACTACCAACCCCCTTACTACCCTTTACCCCAAGGTATTTGACAAAACTATAACTTCTTCACTAAAAGCACCTAAAGTTTAGCCATCTATGTCAAAACCCTCATCCTCATAGGAATCTATTACGTTAAATCAGATCAAGCCCTTATGTGTACACCCCATTTCTAATTTAATTAATCCATAGGTGAAATTTGATATAACTCCTTAATCACAAGTTGGAGTTTCTCACCCTAAAATATATATTAATGTTAAACCTCATATATCTCACTAATCCCTTCTTCAATCCTCAACTTTACCATCCATTTTGGGTCCACACCCTTCTACTTTAGTTGGAATATCATCTAACCAAGCTAAACAAAATTTTAATCTACCTCCACTCCTAAATTTTCCATCTAGTAGATCTCTCACATCTGACACTAAGAAAGTGATAGAAAAACATGTAACTCTACCATCACCAAACAAGACACCACATAAAATTTCCTTTTCAACACCAAAACAAAAGAAGGTGTCCACTCCTATTGGCACAATATGCATGGGCCCACTTGTAGGCTCTCAAAGATTTTTTTTACATCAATTATTGCAATCTTTCATAATAACTCTTCCTCCCATTAAGCCTTATAGTCCTCTTAGAATGAAGCCATCTTGGTTTGATGATACATATTTGTGTTTATATCCTCATTCACTTGGACATGATACTAAGAATTATAAATCCTGCATAGTAGTTATTCAAGAACACTTCAATGTCGACACTCTCTTTGATGATACTCCCATTAACCTTCCCATTATTTCACCTTTGGAATTCATAATACCTCTTACTTCACCTAAATTCAATCTTAAATATGTCATCGTAATGCCTTTACCACCTCCTTCACTGACATTTTAGATCAACACAGTTAATGTGGCAACAAGGACACAAAACCAAAAAAATAAAGTTAAGGAAAAGGTCACTACTACTTGGACCCATCCCTTCACCAAAGACACTCCCCCTCCTAATCCTAAGATTTCCATCTTGGGTGTTCTTAAAGCAACATCTTCAGACTTTATTCAAAGCACAATGGTTAAATAGCTTCACCAAACCCCTGTGAAAATGTCTTTATATGAGTTAATCCAAAACTCATCCCAACATCATCAAGCTTTGATTAGTGCTTTGCAAGTGATTGAGGTACAATCGGATGATCCCCAACCTCTTATAGCTTTGGTCATCTCCCTTAATTCTATCTCCTTGATTTCTTTTAGTGATTCAAAAATACCATTTTAACACCCTAAAGATCAAGATTTTTCCCTCTTTATTACTAAATATATTGATCAAACTCATATTAAGAGAGTTATGATCGATGGAGGATCTAGTATTAATATTATTTCCACCCATGTCTATAAACAACTAGCCCTTCCCAATAATTTCATGTCTCAAACTGATGCGGTACTCCATTCCTTTAATGATACTATAGCTACTACGGTGTGCACTATTGTCTTACATATTCATGTAGGTCATCGCACAATTATTGACCTCTTCTATGTTATGGAAGAAGATTTCCAATATAACATACTACTTGGATGACCTTGGATATGTGATATGGCATGTGTACCCTCAACTTTTCACCATTGTGTCAATTTTTAACATGATGGACAAGTACATGTTATCCCTACTGACCCACCTCCATTTAAAACATGTAGTATGACCTATAGACCCAATGATGTTCTCATCCCATTTAAAATATCATCTTCCTTGCATGATGTTTTTAAAGCTTCCAAAATCTCCACTCCCACAGTTACATAGATACCAACAACATAAATTCCTGACAAAGATCCCATGGAGGAGACCTTTCAACATTGGTAACTCGGTGAATATAATTTATTAATGCTTGACATGTTCTATACTCCACAAGACTATGGAAGGTTTCACATGTACCCAAATTATGATCCCCGTATTGGGATGGTCATCCCTTATGGAACCCCTAACCTTCGAAACAATTTCACATATGGGGGAATTGATCAAGTTCCCACTATCCACAATCCATCTTCACCATAACCATTTACCTATGACTTCTCTTTCTTGAGTAACCCTAGATTAACTCACACCTATCTTTATAGGTGTGCCTAGAAAGGATTTGGTTTGGGTCATTATGAACATGGTGTCCATATTCCTATCGAATATCCTACTAGCAACACCATTGAAAATGCCAAAAAGAGGCATGGGTGGGATATGATGAACTAAATAAACTCACTAAAACCTCCCACGAACCAATTGTCAAAGAACCAATCTCTCCTTTTCCACCTTATTCTCCATCATCACCTAAAAAATTAGAGGTGTCTATAACTCCTTTTATTTTCAATAAATACCATCCATTTGGGGCCTCTCACCTATCATCAAGGTAAGGAAAGAACGTCCCTTCCTCTTGTTCATCCTAAAATAATTGATGAAGACTCTCCCACTATTAACATTTTCTAATGTCAATATGATGACACAATTCTCACCTACATGGGTGTAGATGATTCCTATATCTAATGATTTCTCCTATCTAAAATGTAAACTATGTTAATTGAATCAAACATTGACATCAACCTACCATCTCATGATAACCTTTACATCCTCAAGATTGGCCAATCTTTAGATTCCTCTAAGCAAGCTTATTACACCACATTTCCTAATGACCATAGCAAAGCCTTTGCTTGGTCTTATAATGACATGCCTGGTATTGACCCCTCTATCATCACCCATAACATTATCACCAATTAAGATGCTAAACTTGTTAAGTAGAAGCTTTGGAAAATGCATCATTGTATTACTCTCCTTGTCAAAGGAGAGCTCCAACACCTTCTTTTTGTTAACTTTATCCAACCCATCAACTTCCCATAATGGATTTCCAAATATTTTTCCTATCAGAAAAGCAACTGGGGGAATTCATATTTTCACTGACTATCATGATTTAAACCTTGCCTATCCAAATGATGACTTCTCATTGCCTAGTATCGACCAACTTATTGATCTAACAATCAGTCATGAAATGATATCACTTATGGATGGATTCTTTAGATATAATCAAATATTGGTCACTCTTAAGGATCAACACAAGACAACCTTTGTTACCCCATGGGGGACTTTTTGTTCTTAGGTCATGCCTTTTGGCTTGAATAATGCTGGTGTAACCTACCAATGCACCATGACCTACATTTTCCATGATCTCCTACACAAAATTATGGAAGATTATGTGGATGACTTACTAGACAAGTCTAAACTTTGTCAAGAACACTTGACAATTCTAAAAACCATATTGACTCATCTCCTCTAATATAATGTTCAACTAAACCCAAAGAAATGTGTCTTTGGTGTTCTCTCTGGTAAACTTTTAGGTTTTAGCATTTCTCTTTATGGTATCAAGGTTGATCCTACTAAGGTTAGAGAAATCCTAGAGATGCCTCCACCTACTAATATCAAACAACTTTGTAGCCTACAAGGCAAACTTTAGTCCATTCACCACTTCATCTCCTAGTTATTAGTTTATTACCAACCCTTTCATCATCTCCTCAAAAAGGATATCTCCTTCAATTGGAGTATAGATTTCCAAGAAGACTTTGATGCACTTAAACCATACCTTGTTTCCCCACTAATTCTTAGTCCACCTAAGTAAAATCAGCCTTTCTACTTATACATCTCTACAACAAACCATTCTCTAGGTGCTTTGATTGCACATCAAGATGACCAACATTGAGAGAAAGTAGTTTATTACATAAGTTTCATACTTATTGATTATGAGACTTGATATACCCACACTAAAAAACTTTACCTTATGTTGGTCTTTTCTACCTCTAAGCTTCACCATTATCTCCTAAATCATAAAACCTATGTGGTCACCCATACTGATCCCCTTAAATACATGCATTCCAAACCATATTACAACCAACATGTAGCTTGGTGTCTCATACTTCTTGATAAATTTGACTTAGA
Organism: Torreya grandis; assembly: GCA_037957365.1. Lineage (NCBI taxonomy): Eukaryota > Viridiplantae > Streptophyta > Pinopsida > Cupressales > Taxaceae > Torreya > Torreya grandis. Next base: position 1,116,930 of record JARHVA010005541.1, on the reverse strand, counting down.
GTTCATTCAACAAAAATCTATTAAAGGTCAAACAAATGTTAACTAGTTAGTTATTTCCCCTTTACCTGACAATCAACCTTCAAACCTTGAATTCCCTAATGAATCTATTACAATGCTCTCCACTGATGACATCTCCTATCAAATGATGATGTTCTTTAATAGATATAAAAGCCAACATGGTGGGGGTGTAGGGGTCATTCTTATTCCTCTAGATGGCAAACCTATGCCTTTATAATTTAAAATAGATTTTGAATGCACTAACAATATGGTCAAATATCAAGTTTTGATTCTAAGACTTCAAACAACTCTCTTCTTGGGTATCAAATCCATAATCATTTTTGGTGATTCTCAGCTAGTGGTTAACTAATTTAATGGTTCATACCTATGAAAAAATGAAATTCTATAGCGATATAAACATCATGTAGATACTCTCCTGGGATCATTTAACTCTTATCTATTGAAAATTATTCTATTATCTACAAACAAGTTCACTAACATGATGGCTTCACTTGCCTCACACATACCCTCTTCATCCTCCTCTTCAAGAATCTATGTCACCCTGTGTTGCTTAACATTACCCTCATATGTCTTAGCTAACATCCTCTTTATCAAAAATGTAATAACCAACCCACAAGACTTATGGTACAAACAACTCAGATTATCTTTCCTTCTCTATTATCCCTCTTGATATTTCTAATAATGGGAAATGGGCCTTCATAAAACATGCCACTCATTACACTATACTCAGGGGAATTATCTAAAAGCAAAGTTTTAATGGTCTTCTACTCAGATGCCTAGTTAGTACTAAGACTCCCTTTTCTATTAAGGAAGTCCATGATGAGATTTATGGTGGACATTTCAATGGTCATGTAATTTTCAAATGTATCCTCTGACTTGGCTATTATTGGCCCACACTTCATCAAGGCTGTGTTGATTATGTTTAGCATTACATTAAGTGTCAGCAATATGCTAATCTCCTTCATGTTCCCAGTCATACATTTTAATTTTTTAAAGAGTTTTGGCCCCTATCCCAATGGGGGTTAGATTTAATCAAAGATATTAACCCTCATTCATCCCTCCATCATCATTCCATCATTACTACCATTAAATACTTCACCAAGTGGGTTGAGGCCATCCCTCTCATCTCCACTAAATCTAAAAAAAATTGTTGACTTCATTAACCATCACATCATCTATCATTTTGGTGTCCCTCATAAGATTATAATAGATAATGGCAAGTCTTTCAAAAATAAGACTGCTCAAAGTCTTTGTGATACATCTATAATCAAATTATCATTTGAAGCCATCATGTTGGCTTAGACCACTCCCTTGAAGGATGGCTAAGTCAAGATTTGTTCTCAAAGGGAAAAACAAATGAAAAAGGCTTCTCATAGATTTATACAAACTTAACACATGCCAAATTCCATTGTAGGCTTCCTGCATGGATCATCTTACACACACAAAAATAAAAAATAAAAACTTTAAGTCATGGACTTGCCTATATTATCTCTCGCATCACCCACAAAAGGGACATATCATCTTTACTTGATAGGTTATGCTACCTAAACCTTTTTTCCCCTCATTTTACCCTTTTCCCCATCATACTCTTTCAAGGGAGTGTGAAGCTCACTTAACATAAGGTAAACATGATGCTTCTCTAACAAACAGAATGGTTCAAATATATAAGGCATGAAAGAGGCTCATTTTCTTGAGCCTATTTATGTTCTAAATTATGATCTTTGCCAATGCACGAGCATTCTACCTCTTTATTTTCCCATCCACATCACATGTTGATATCTCTATTTGAGATGAAGAAATAATGTCATACCAACACTAACATGACCAGTCTATTTATTTTATGCATACACCATCACAAATATGAAAAAATACTTAAATAAACTAACATAACTAATCTATTAATTTTAAGCATACACCATCACAAATATGGAAAAATTCTAATATGAAACTAACCACTCAACTATGAATATACCATCACATAAATGGGAAAGGCTAGTATAACTCAAATAACATGATCAACATTAATATCTAAATTAATATAGCATATCATAATCATCATCCATATCATCATCATAATCACAAGAAATACATTTCAAATAAACCCATGATAATAAATGAACATCTCATATATATAATATGTGATCAAATTACATGTTCATCATCTACATCATCATAACATCATATCTCTCTCTCTCTCTCAAAATGTACATCTCATATCTTTGGCTCATAAGTCAATATACATGTAAAATATATAATCAAAACTAGCAATCTCTAACACATAATAGGGTCCTCGAGGCTCTCCATATGGTCATGAGGAGGTATAATCATCACCACTCTCCATCTATCTACATCAATATGAGATAGAAGCTATAGCATATGACATCAACCTCTCCTACTCTATAAACTCTAAATATATTTATATATATGGGAAATCTATAATCTCCCTCTCTTAGTAGGTAATCCCATCTAGAGTAGTGAAATATCTCACTAATGATATAGTCTGTGGAGGACCCATAGCACCTGATGATGGCCCAGCCTATATTGGTCCCTATGGTGGTGGTGGAAGAGGAGTACAATGGCCTACAACTCTCATATTGTCTCTCTATAGTCACTATAGTCACCTAACCTTGTAAAACAATCACCTAGCCCTTTAGTACTACAACCTAACCCTATACATCCACAATCTGACCCTCAAACATCACCACCTACCCCTGTAAGGCTAAAACTTATGCCTGGGTTATCTCTCAAGATTATACTACTGTATGTCAAGCCTACACTATTGTATCTTAGGCCTGTATCACTACATCCTTCTCTCTAACTAACCATTATAAATCTAGTGGTGGGCTCCTAACCTCCACCAAGAGATGTAACCCTACACATCAAGTTATATAGGCCACTATACACCCTAGGTCTTCAAAACCTAGCCTTTTTGGTAGCTCCTCAAAATATATCCCATTTATGTCTTAAGGTAATGGTAGGGGTGCCTCTATGTCATCCCTCTTGTATTAAGGGAAGGCAAGTAGAATATCCTACAGTAGACCAAACTGCCTCTTGACCCATGCCATGGGTACCATCTCCAACTCACTAACCTATCTTCCCCTCACCCATAGTGAACTCTGTAACCCAACAAGCTGCTCTACTTGCCCTCTAAAAACTAGGTATGTTAGATATAATTTCCATAAAATATTTGTAAGGATCAAGCCCTAAATCATACACCTATAGTAGGTAATGTCTTACACCATGCCATCCCCTCAAGTCTATGCCATCCCTACTCTCCACCATCTAAAACCAAACCTAAGGCTAGCTAGGATAGTGGTAGGTAACCTTAGTGGTAATGTCACCATGATGTGTTTATATGCCCAATAGTGCAGTAGATGACCAACACATAAATTATATCACTATTGCAACCTCAAACCCCACAACTCTTTGTATAATGTTGCCAAAAATACTAAAGCCTAGGTAAAAATGGTTTGTTGCTCAGCCATCTCTGTAAGCACACTTATCAAAGAAATAAAAAATATCCCTCCATCTACATCTAGTAATGCATACACCATGATCCCAATCATCATCAAGATGCTCAAATGATGTTACTCCTCATTAGCCATATATAGTGGCTCATATGCAAAAATAATAGTGGTAAGTCACCTCACTAACATGATATCCATATAATTTGACCATGTATATATCATTCTCCTCTCTCAATCATGTGAAGAGATCCTCACCTTGGAGTGGTAGCTATAGAATCCTATATATATCCTCTTGCATTACTATCAACTCTCAGATTGATAAATAAAAGGTGTTGGTGGTATGATCCCACCTCTCAATCAAAGATTTCATCAGAGACACATCTCACATGACTTGAAATTACCATCACACTCATCATAAACCCATGGCCACCATATGTTCCAACTCATCTGGAGTGACATCCCTCCTCATACATATTAATAGCCTTGATAGATGATTCATAGTGTTAGTTCCATCCTCACCTACATCCATACACATAAACAATTTATGTCACATACCTTTTAATCTACTCTATCACCATGTTTTTCCCTTCCCACTAGGAGAACTACATCGGTCTAAAGCCCTAAAATGGGATATGTAGGTAGCACTTAGATGACATGGGGTCTTCTAAGGTTAGCTCAGCCATATACCCACATCACTAACTACCCTAGGCTTCACTACTTCTTTTTCTCTACCCTAAGCTTAACTACCTTTCTCTCTCTACCCTAGGCCTACCTGCCTATCCCAACTCTTGGTCTCATAGCCTATATTCTTGACTCTTAACACTATGACTTTTCTTTTAATCCCTAAACCTCTCAACCTATCTCAGCTTACCCTTTTCCCTAAACAGACATTTTTAGATATTTTTCCTAGGTTTTGGGAGAACTACATTAGCTTGAAGCCCTAAACTAGGCTATGTAGGTATCACTCAGATGACACAAGACATTTTGAGGCTAGCTCTACCAATAAGTTAGTTGACTACTTCTATTGGAGATCCAAAACTCACTCTTTCTCCTATTTTTCTACTTTTCAAATAGTCACTGATATCAGCATTAATGTTGACATCAACACTTTATCATCTTACTTAATGGCCGATGCCAATAAGAAACTATTGACCTCGATGCCATGCTAGTTGAACTCATCAATGTCGATGACTGGTTCAGCCCCAAAGCTAAACAACCTAAACACAACCTTACCCATTTCCCCTAAAAACCTATCCATGAAACCCCCTAACTTATCCTTCACCTACCCTAGCCTATTTTCTACCCCTCCACTAACATTTTCTACACCCCCACCTCTCATTTAACATAAAAATTACAAATAACAAATTAAACTAATGTAGGCTCTTACCTCATCTATCTGTCTCCTCGTGGCTAGCACCACTAGCTCCTATGGTTGTACACTTCCCATTGGGTCCCCTGCTCGAGCTACCACCTCAAATCTCTCTCAAGCTCTATTTCTTCTCACCAATTACCAAGTTGAAAATGAGTTTGTTTAACCACCAAAACCCCTTTTATAGGGTTTAGTTGACTATCAACATTATCATTCTTGACCTAACCTATCAATGTCAGTGCTTACACCTACCAACATTGGCAACATTGCCCTAGGTTTACTGATGCTGGCACTTTCTATTACTGATATTAGCAAATGTAACTAATGTCAACACCATTCTAATACTATTTTCCCCAACACAAAACCCCCAAATTTTCAAACCTTAACCATACACTGTGGTAATTGGAGATCACATATATCTCCCCCAACCATGACAAAATTAAATTGAAGATCACTTAAGTCTCCACCCATGATGACTTTTCTTGGAGATCATGAATATTTCCTCACTTATTGACCCTTTTACATCAACCTTGCATTTATTTTTCTCATCGCTTATGTTATTTTTCCATAGTTGGATATTGTACACACATAGGTATATTAGGTGTTTTGAATGGTAACCAATCCCATCCTATCACCTTCAACCCTTTTGTGTTTCCTAGGGGCACTTCCTACCTCAGATACCCGGGACACATCGACTATTAGAGATATAACTTTGATTTTTTTGACCTATCAGCTATCAATTATAAGTTGTGCTTTGATTACTTCTATTTGAGTCCTCCTTAAATTTGTATTATCTTGACTTTGATGACTATATTTCATTTTGGTATACACATATGGAGCGATGCTTAATTCTCCACCTTTCACACAATTACCTTTTTATCAAACTAGTACTCAATTTTGATTTCTCCTCCATCAATTCTTATTTTGAGGGGGGATACCTCATCCAATACTTGAAGCATCTAACTCTTGTTTTTATCTTACAACATGTTAGTACAAATTACAAGATAAGAAAGGGAAAATGTAGACACCAAAATTATGTCACACACACATGTGTAACTCCCTATGTCAAAACCCCCCTTAAGCCTATTTTAATAATAAAAATTAATCTCCCTAACCCATATTTTTACCCCTCACACATTTAATTAATTTAAAATACTTAATTAAGTTAACTAAAAACCCCTGTTGCCACCTTACCTAGCCACCTCACCCTATGACTAATTCTCACTTGATGAGTCACCTCAAGACTTAGTTTCCTCATCCTAAATACCCAAGAATTATTCCCACTTCTAATCTAAATTCATAAATAACTACTTCCTTCCTAACCTCTTATTTTTACCATTTTATAATGGGTGTCACACTTGGAATGAATAATAATAGAAAATATGCCAAAAATAGTAAGGTTTACCTATTTTAGGGCCATCGACATCGATCAACCCATAGCTAACATCGACAATATAAGCCAATCTCCAACCTATAGTTCAGGTTAGTAGAAATTAAGAAAATTGATTATTATGATATCTAAGCTCTTGACATTATATTTTTGACATCCTAGCTTACAATCACCTTGTGTTAGTCAATCACAATCAACAACTAAGCTCTTAAGGACCATTAACACCCACTTGTCATTTAGTGACCACCAAAGTTAAGTACATCACTTATACTGGAGTTTGTTTAAACATTTATTCTAATGTTCTTCTTTATATCTACTTTACATTTATTTATACACTTCTAACTGTACCCCCATGATAGCATTACAAAGCTTCCTTGCTTGTTTCCCCTTAAAATAACATACCAAACCTCTGACCAGACATAACTAGGCCATAATCTCCCTCGTATAACTCTTCCAACCTCCCTGACCTAATCCAAACCATTTACTAGACCAAAGAAAGCCTTCTATAAGCTCCTAAGATAATTATTACCCCTATCGACCTTGGTAGCCTAACTGACATCAATGACCTCACTACCGACCTTGATATTATAACTGATATCAGTCACTCCCCTATTGACATTGGTGACTGTGGATTCCCTAGCCTCTTGAAAACCTACCCAAACAACTTTTAAAATATAAATAGAGTACCTCACTTGCACCCTATCACTCTCTGTTATATATAGGTTGTTAATAATGGTAATCTTATCTATTTTTCACTCTCTCTTTACATATTTTTAGTTATTTATTATTCTTTTATTTCTCAAAATTGGACTATCATCTCTAGGGAAGTTTCACACTTCCTAGAGTAAGCACGTAGCTTGGCAACCCACTCATTTATCTGCTAACAAACATCTTGTGGTAATGTTTTCTTACTTGTGGGTAGTCCTCCCCAGCCAAAGAGGAGTGATCACAACATCTAGATATCATTCACAAAACAAATTTGGGTTTATTCTAATCACTTATCCCCATCCTTCTTTCTATTTTCCTTTAGACTTAAAATAGAAAAAAATTAGTGAAATAGGTAGTAAAAAAATTAGAATAAAAAAAGAGGATATTTGAGTTTATAAATTTCATATAAATATGAAGTAGACATGTATGTTGCATAAATACCATCTATTCTGTGTATACCTACTATGTCTAGTGATGATGCATTTTAAATTATACCACCACTGACTCTTATTTCTCCTAAAGATACTATTAATGTTGCATCTCCAAAATATGTGGATGAAACTCCACTTATTATGCAAGAGCCTATTATTTATAAATAAATACCTTCAGTTCCAAATTTCTAACTTCTATTTCTATATTTAAACTTCTATAATTTTCCATCTATTAGTGGAATGTATATGGCCATGTTACAAATCATAATATGCATTCTCATCATATCCTCATAGAAGAGGTTTATTCATATCAACCTCTATAATATGTGTGGGGAATATATAGTAAATAATGTAATATAATATTATAATATTATATGTTATAAATTTAAATTAATTATACTAAAATACATAATATATAATATTGATTTATAAACTGTATTAACATATAATATAGTTCGCATAAACTAATTAGGTTGCAAACCTATTAAGATTTGATTCACCAAGCAATGATTTAGTCTACAATATCTTTCATTCTTCATGTAAATATATTATAGCCTCTTAGCACATTATCTCTATGTCAAAACTAAAACTCCCTTGGTTTTGATCAAAGGGATTCTATATTCATTGGATAAGGAAATCAACTATGGCCAATCAGGATTTGTATTTGTGATTACAATGGAGAAATTGATTTTTTTACAATGGCACTAAAAATATTAGAAGTGACAAAGGAATTTTGGGTTTAGAAATTAGATATAATTTTGAAGTGGACATATATGTTTCAAAGACACCATCTATTCTATGTATGCACACTATGCCTAGTGATGATACATTCTAAAGTATACCACAACCACTTATTTCTCCTAAAGATACTATTAATGTTACATTTCCAAAATATGTGGATGAAACTCAATTATTATGCAAGATCCTATTATTTATAAATCATTACCATCAGTTTCAACATTTTAACTTTTATTTCTATATTTAAACTAATGTAGTTTTGCATCTATTAATAGAATGCCTATGGCCACATTGCAAATCAAAATATGCATTCTCATTATATCCCTGTGGAAGAGGTTTACTCATATCAACCTCTATAATAGGTGTGGGGAATATGTATTAAATAATGTAATATTATATATTATAAATTTCAAGTAATTATACTAAAATATATAATATTTATTATTTATTTATAAACTATATTAACATATAATATAGTTTATATAAAGTAATTATGGGCATAAACCTATCAAGATATGAATCACCATGTAATGCTTTAGTCTATGATGGCTTGCATTCTTAGTGTAAATATACTATAGCCTCTTAGCACATTATCTCTATGTCAAAATTACAACTCCCTTAGTTTTTATTAGGGGGATTCTATAGTTATTGGATAAGGAGGTCAACTATAGTTGATCAGAGTTTGTTTTGGTGATTGCAATGGATAAATTGATTTTGTTACAATGGAGCTAAAAATATTAGAAGCTATAAAGAGGAATTTTGGGTTTATAAATTAGATACAAATTTTAAGTGGACATGTATGTTGTAAAGACACCATCTATTATATGTATGCCTACTATTCCTAGTGATGATGCATTCTCACATATATACTCAATACCAAATCTCGTTTCTCCTAAAGATACTATTAATGCTATGTCCCCAAAATATTTGAATGAAACTTCACTTATTATGAAAGAGCCTATTATTTATAAATCATTACCATAAGTTCCAAAGTTCCAACTTCTATTTCTATACTTGAACTTCTAGAATCTTGCATCTGTTAGTGGAATTCCTATGGCCATTTTGAAAATCACAATATGCATTGTCATCATATCCTCATGGAAGAGGTTTAGTCATATCAACTTTTTTAATAGGTGTGGGAAATTTATATTTGATAATATAATATAATATTATAATATTATATATTATAAATTTAAAGTAATTATATTGAAATACATAAGATATAATATTTATTTATAAACTATATTAACATTTAATATAGTTTATATAATGTAATTATGGGTGCAAATCTATTATGATCTGAATGTCCATGCAATGCTTTAGTATATGATGGCTTGCATCTTTGTGTAAAGATATTATATACTCTTAGCACATTATCTGTACATCCAAACTGCAATCCCTTACCTTCGATTAGGGGAATTCTATATTTATTAGATAAGGAGTTTAATTGTGGTTGATCAGGGTTTATCTTGGTGATTGTAATGGATAAATTGATTTTGTTATAATGGTAGTAAAAAAATTAGAAGTGACAAAGAGGTATTTTAGGTTTAGAAAGTGGATATAAATTTGAAGTGGACATATATGTTTTAAAGACGCCATCTATTCCATGTATTCCTACTATGCCTAGTGATGATGCATTCTCAAGTATACCTCCACCATTTGTTTCTCCTAAAGATATTATTAATGTTAAATCTTAAAAATATGTTGATGAAATTCCACTTATTTATAAAGATCCTATTAATTATAAATCATTACCATTGGTTGAAAATTTCCAACTTTCATCTCTATATTTAAAATTCTATAATTTTGCATTTGTTAGTGTAATGCCTATGGCCATGTTATAAATCACAATATGCATTCTCATCATATCCCCATGGAATAGGTTTATTCATATCAACCTCTATAATACGTGTGGGTAATATATTATAAATAATGTAATATAATATTATAATTTTATATATTATAAATTTAAATTAATTATACTTAAATATATAATATATAATATTGATGTATAAACTATATTGACATATATATTATACAATTAATGTTTAATACATAAAACTATTATGATATATATTATAAAATATTTATACAATAACTAATATATATATATATATATATATATATATATATGTACACACACATACAAACATACATAATACATGTGTGTGTATCATTTATGTATGTATATATTGGTAATGGAGGTTATGTAAAGTGAATGTATCATATCCATGTGGAAGAGGTTTACTCATCTCAACCTATATAGGTGTAGGGAATATATATTAAATAATGTAATATAATATTATAATATTACATATTATATAATATAAATTTAACTATATTATAATTAGTATTATATATTACATAATTTTAATTTAAATATATTATACTTAATATTATATATTATATAATATAAAGTTAAATATATGCATCTAAATTAGGGTTAATTTTAAATATTTTATTTTTCTATTATTTTCTCTTTCCATTATTTTCTCTTCCATTAGAAAACCAAAAAAAAACCTTTTATAAACCGTCAGGTGTACTGTGGTGGTAGTGGTGGAAGCGTTTAACCCATTTTATACTATCTTGTGTATAGTTTCTTCTTCTTAGGTATGTAATCTATTTTAATGTATTTTTTATTGTATCTAAAATGTGTTATTTATTTGTCTTGACATGGCCCTTTTATTCATTATTTGCCACTTTATGTTATGAAATTTTTAATTTTAAGATAGGACATGGATTATTGTTATGAAATGGCTGATATAATGAAATGGTAGAGATTAGGATTATTTAACACTTACTGTTATTGATTATTATTTATTTCTTTATGTTTGAAAAACTAATAGGGACCAAAATAGTGAATGTTAGGGTAAATTTTTCATTTTCTAATAAATTTGATCAAACAATATTAGTAACCAATATATTAAATAGTTTCATATCTAGAAAAATTATAGATTAACATCTATACCAACCAAAATGACTAGCTTATAACCTCACAAGGACCCATTGATGTCTAAATTCTTGTTCTGCTTAGAATATGGTGATATTAAGTACTAGATAATTTTAACAAAATAATTATAATGTTGATTCATAATTAAATATATATTTTTAATGTATGACATTAAATTGTATGTGGTGATATTCACTTGGCATCATTTACATGTTCATGAAAATTAGTTCTTTATGATAATTAGTATCTTTTATGTTGCCATTAGATGTCAAAATCCTATTCAATTAGCCTCACCAACCAATACTTGCAAGTTAAGTATTAATTTTTAAAGATAATTACCAAGGTTTACTAGGTTTCCTACCTAGAGAATACATTTAGAAAGTATACAAAATAAAACTATCAACTCTGAGATTTATAAAATATTTATCCAACATCCTAACCAGAACTAAGGTAAAATCAATAAGTTGGTGAGCCAAAAAATAGTTTACTACCAAAAATATTGATACCAGAAGGGCCAACAAGTTTGTGAGTTATACTAATAAATAAGGTAGATAAACCAAAAGGGCAATCACAAGATACCAAAACCTAAAAATCCATAGGATTTAAATATTTCCTTCCTTATCCTCGTCTATCACCACTGTAACAAGCAATCCACCACCCTTTTAAGATTACTCACAACATAGACCCCTATCTACCACCCTCCAAATCTTGAGTTTTATAACACCAATAGAGACTGCAAATCAGTTTTTATGTAGCCTCCCTTGCATTACCGAGTTCACCACCTATTAGGGACTCCTAACTAACCAAGGAGGTGTTTCACCTTTGCCTCAAACCAATAACTTAGCTAACTATTTAATAGACTCCAACCTTTCCCTATTTCCCCAAAGTAATGTTTTCAAACCAAAAATAAAAGGCTATCTAGGCTTTCTCAAGCTTTAAACAAAATGTTCTCCTATTTCCAAGAGGTTACTGACCCTTTTTTAGAGTAAAAATCTAGATTTGAGAATCCATTTCAATCATAAGCTTCTCAATTTTCCACTTCATTACCAACTTAAGCCTTGTTACAAAAGCCTTTGCTTCAACTTCATTGTTCATTCCATCTAAGAGATTTCTAGAGATAAGCCTTATGAGAGAGCCACTACAATCTCTTAGTATATAATCTACTCTATAAGTACCTAGATTACCTCTTAAAGATCAAAAAAAATTAATTTTAAACCACCCTGGAGGAAGGGGGAGTCGAGAAGCTTTATCATTTCCTATACTTTTACTTGAATTTACTATTAACCCATTAATGGGTAACTCAATAATGAGCCTCCATTTATCACACATTCTTGTATCCCATGTTCAAAGACAAATATTTCTACATTTGATTTTAGAAGATATGACTTTTGAGATAACAACTCTATCTATTTTAAAATTGAAGCAAATGATATATCATTGCCTTCAAAAATATGATTATTTCTCTCCTTCCAAATTATCCACAACAAAATAGTTTGACTAACTCTCCAAAATTCAAAAAGAAAATTTTTACAACCCCTAATTGGCCAAGAGTAAAATGCATTGAATAATAAGGAGGGACAAGCCCAAGACCATTCAATCTTACAACACATCCACACTTAGCACCAACTATCAAAGGGGAAATAATAAATCAAGTGATTGGTAGTTTATTCCTTAGATTTGAAAATATTATAAAGGTAAAGACCCATAAAACTGATTTTATCCAACAAATCTTGAGTGAGGATATGATTATAAACTACTAACCAAGCAAAATTCCTTGCTTTATAAAGATTTATCTTATCCCAACACAAGAATCTTTCCCATCTCAATGAATAATCTATTGCCTCATCCATACAATAACCAAGGCTTAATTTAATAACTATAATTTGGGAATTTATATATCCATTTGATTTATGATTTTAATGAAATGATTTATTTATAAATAGATGTTGTAGGTTGGTAAAGTACTATATAATAAACTAGATCCATAATATTTTTAGATTTAATGTTTTAAGGTCAAAGTTGTCTAAAATTAGTTTTTTCGACATGTCCATAATCTAACTAACTAGCTAATTTGAAGGCATGCTCACATGTTTACCAAGTTACATAAATTAATCATCACATTATGTTAATTGAATCAACATTTCCCTTTAGATCTTTATGAGTTTGAGTACACAAAGTCCATTGATGAGACCTATTGATTGAAATAGTAATTGTACTAGTTGATATGTCTCACCCAATCACATTCATTTATTTCAAATAATAAATTCATTTTTATGTCAAACCTTACATTTTATTTATTTTGATTGATATCAGGGTTGGAGGGGCCCCTACCCAATAAAACACACTAGATGAAAAAGATAGGCATGGCTTAAGGATAAGAATCCATAACGCATGTGAACAAAAAACCTGTAAAAACCATATTAATATAATGAACATTTACAAAGATATCATCATAATAATGCCTATTTCTCATATAAAAAACATATGAGCAACTAGACTACCTACCATAGTATCATTCAAGTACTAACTACTATTCCTTAGTCAAGTACTAACTACTATTCAAAAACTACAAGGGGTTTACCACCCCAGCTTGCACATAGAATTTCAATATCTAAAATTTGATTTACCAATGATAGTAGAAGTACCTAAGTCTAATATGGAATTATATTTAAAGTTTTGTATAATTTTTTAAGGATGTCAATAATTAATATGGTGATACTCTAACAAAAGATAAACATCTTAGGGTTGATCCTCAATTTATAAGAAAGCATGTAAACTTAGTTTATATCAACATAGTAATAAGGTGGTAATGAAAAGTTATAGAATTATCATAACCATAATACCAAATATTTTTTGTAAGGTTTCTTCATTGATCTCACTCAACATTTGACTATAACTCAGTTATACCATTTAACTACACACTCAAGTCATAAACACTCAAATTCATCATTAGTATGGTTATTCCAATTAATGAAGCACATAGTCTAAATGTACAGTGTCACTCAATATATCTCCTAGGAGATACCTTGAAAGTATTAAAAAGACTTTCAAGTTATCACTTAACAATGTCTTTAAGGTGAAAAAAATTATACTCGTGTGCATGTTGAAGGTATCTCCTAAGATATACCTTTAATGTCCCCTTTAATGTATGAAAAAACTCTTTGAGGTATCTCTTATGATATGAATTAAAGGGACTTGTAATGCCTTAGTGGGTAAGTTTAAGGTATCTCCTAAGAGATACCTTGAAGGATAAATACACTCTAGTATAAGTTTGAAAGGTATTTCCTAGGAGATACCTTGAAGATATTACAAGGCCTTTAAAGTTATCACCCAGTGTTACTAGAAACATAAAATGTGTAGGTTCAAGTGGATAAGAGAAGAAAAATTAAACTAAACTTAGGACTAATCCCAATGTTATCAACAATTTCTATAAATGAATAAATAATCATGCAATAAAGATAGAATAGTGGAGGGCAAAGTATCAACATAAAAATCATTCAAACTGCATATATTAATATGTTCTTAAAACTCTAATACAAAATAGTTTTATGATTAAACTTACAGGACTTCTAATTTTTGTCTCATTTTTTATCTTTTACTAACTGTTCCTACCACTTTGTTTTCCGTTCAAACACCAAATAACTCCCACAAAATTCAAATTCAAACTACTATAATAAATATTATTGTTGAGAGGGAGATTCAGAGATGAGATATAGGTAGGTGAGGGTAATAATAATATATTTCAACACTCCCCCTTATTATTGACCTTCCTACCATGGTTTGTAGGACTTTTCTCAAGATTCAAAACATTCTTATAACTTCTTTTCATCTATCTATGTCCTTCTAGACTCATTATGTGCTTGTTTGGAGTTGGAATATCAAAGTTTGTATTTAGACTATCAAAGTTCATATATGAACTATCAAAGTCCTTAGCTACCCTTTTAAAGTCTATAGATATACTATTGAAGTTCTTTACTACCCTACTAAAGTCTTAAGCTAGATTATTGAAGTCCATAGCTAGACTATCAAATTTTGTAGCTACCTTATGGGAGTTCATAGCTACACTATAAAATTCCATATCTACCATGTTGGAGTCTATAGATATATTGTCAAAAATTCATGATCCTTGAAAAAATTCATGAAACATTTATAGATATAGTCTCCCCCTCTATCTGTCCTCAAAATATTGATGTAGTGGTCATATTATTTCTCCATCATGGTCCTGAATTGCATGAAGGTCTCAAATGCATCCAATTTGTTTTTAAGAAAATGCACCCATATCTTTCAACTAAAATCATCTATGAATGACATGAATTAGATGTTATTAGATAGGGAGGGGGTATTCATTAGACCACACAAGTCTAAATGGATCAACTCTAAAGGAGTTTTGGCTCTCTATGCTTTACCCATGGGAAATGTACTCCTATGTTACTTCTCCAATATGCATCCTTCACACATTTTTCTTGGTTGTTCTATAAGGGGAAACCCCCTCAACATTTTATTCTTGTGAAGAAGGTTCAACCCTAAAAATCTCAAATGACCATATCTTAAGTGCCAAATAGTAGACTCATCTACTATAGTTTTAAACATTATTGTGAGCTCACTTTGCATTTTCAATGGAAACATATGATTACTTGTCATCTTGGCCACTAAAATCTACCTATTGCATCCAATCCTATCAAATAATATTTATTTACCATTCTCAAATCTAACCTTATACCCATTTTGGACAATATTACTAATGCTAATAAGGTTATGCTTCAAACTGAGCACATAGTAAACATATTGAATTTGCATTTTTCTCATTTTTTAGTGTGAATAGATATGCTACATTTGCCCATGATAGAAACATTCTCATTATTTAACATATTTACCTCTAATTTTAATGACTCATAAATGTGGTTAAACATATATTTTATCCCACTCATGTGATTGTTAAAACCACTCTCCAAGTCCATGCCTCTTTACCATTTTGATCAGTAATGTTGCTTGTTATGAACAAGTTTACACCTCTCTCATTTGGATTAGGTTCATCATCTTATGTTTTAAATAAAATTGAATTATAACTATTAATATCATACTCCTTATTTCTAGACTCTCTATAATAGTGTCCATATCTTTTAAAATAATAGCATTGGATGTTAGACTTATCATACCTTTATGTAGATCATACTCTAGAAGTGATGTTACTCCTTCCTCTTCCTCTTCCTCTTCCTCTTTCTTTTCCTTTCCCTCTTTTACGTGATTCTTAATAGATATGTCTTATACCTTAATGACTGAGGCAATTTATTCCTCTTCCTCTATCATTTTATCCTCTACCCCTTCCTCTCACATTCACATTAGCCTTGAATGCTTGCTCATTAGATGAGGTGGTTTACCTATTCATCCTATGTTCATGAGTTTGTAAAGAACTCATTAGCTCATCTATTATCATTTGCCTCAAATCCTTTAAATCTTAAATTTTAATCACTATAGGGTCAAATATGATTGGTAGACTCCTCAACACCTTCTCTATGATCCTATTATATTTAAGTTTATCACCACATGTCTTCATTTGATTGATAATATTCATTGCCCTTATGAATAAGTCATTTATAGTCTCATTCTCCTTTAGTTTTAAGGTCTAAAATTCCCTTATTAAGAGCTAAAAATTGAAAAGCTTCACCTTTTGATTCCCTTGATAAGCATTTTGAATAATATCCCATGTTTGTTTAGAATGGATAGTTATTGCTATCCTAGGAAAGATTGAATCAACTAACGAAATTTGTATGTAATTGAGTACCTTGGCATCATTTCTCTTATTATTTTTCAATGCATTCTTTTATTCTTCAATTAAAGCATTAAATACTATAGGGTGTGTGACCTCATTATATCTAACTTCAACCAACTCCCATAGCTCTTTAGAGTTGAATATGGTCTTCATTTTGATGCTCCATACATCATAGTTATTTCCATCAAACTTAGGGTGGATGTTGCCATGAACCAAAACTATTTGTTGCCATGTTAAAATGGGATTAAAACTGAAGGGATATGATACTAGTTTTTTGAATAAAAATAGAATGTGTAGGCCCATGTGGATAAGGGTAGAAAAAGTAAACTAAACTTTGGAATAATACCAAATCTTGACACAAGTGTTGTAAATGCACAAAATGATCATGTAAGAATGATATTATAGGGAAAGGTAAAGTATCAACATAAAAACCACTCAAACTACATATATTATTTTTTATTAAAACTCTAATACAAACTAATTTAATGAATAAAATTACACAACTATATATATTACAAAATGATTACAAAGAAACATTTATTCTTTCCTTTTATTCTATTGATTATATTTGTTCTTCTACCTGCTCTGTACTAGACTGCTATCTATTTGTCTTCTTATGTTCTCTATTATTTTCTCCCCCTATTTTTTGAATATTTTTGTTACATTCTATCTTATCTATCTTCTTTTTGTCTAGGTTAATGTTTTTTTATTTAACTTATACAGTCTGATGAAGTGTTAATCTACCTCCTTCAATCTATATCTCTATATTCTCCTGGCACTTTTATCTACTACTATTTTTTTCTATAGGATATTTATCTATTTTTAAGATTGATGTTGATGTGATAATATCCTCTCTTTACCCTTGATTAAATTATATTTTTGTCTCATTTTTTTCTTTTAATAACTTTCATTCCACCTACGACCTTTTTTCACTCTAAACACCAAATAACTCCCCAAAAATTCAAATTCAAACTGCTATAATAAATATGGTTGTTGAGAGGGAGATTAAAAGATGGGACAAGAGTAAGTGAGGGAAATAATAATTTATTTTAACACACATCAATAATTTCAATGTGAATGAATAACACACTCATGTGTATGTTATGGAATACCTTCAATGTCCCCTTGAATGTACAATGATGGCCTTCAAGGTATCTCCTATGAGATGCCTTTTAGGGCCTTGAAATATCTTCATGGTTAAGTTTAAGTTATCTCCTAAGAGATACCTTAAAGTAGAGATACACTCTTGTCAATGTTTTGAAGGTATATATTAAGAGATACATTGAAGGTATTACAATTCACTTCAATTTATCACCCAATAGTGCCTTCAAGGTGAAGGAAAAGTTCTTGATGTGCAAATGAAAAATGCTTAATTCTGATTACCAAAGTTCATATTACAAATGAAAAAAATACAAAGTGTCAAACCTACTATACCAAACCGATAATTAAAAAAAATATAGTCATGCATGCAAAGTCAAAGGTTGCCCGATTGTTAGATTCCTATTTCACATCTTCAATAAGGATTCTGAATAGCATGTAAAATATATTCAAATCAGCTATAGTTCTAAAATGAATAATTATATTTAAAATGGATAAATCATACATAAATCTAAGAACTAAGTTATCAATATAATAGAATGTCTCAAATAATCCACATATTTGGAAAATAATCAAGATTTGCACATAAAAACAAAGTCAATAAAAACTCTTTAAAACTTTTTATTAGTTTGAACAACAAAAATTATCTACTCTTTGGGAATGGGAATTTACATGTATTTATAAGCTTGGAATGGGAAGGCCTCATCTCTTCAAAACTTTCATAAAATTACAAGTCCAAAAATGGAGCCCTAGGCTCCATATCATGCAAAAGATGTGTGCACAATGGAAGTGTCCAAAGTTATACTCTCTAGTAAAAATACAATATATGTGTATAATAAATAGATTATGAATTATAGTTCCAATTTAAACATACATGTATATATATAATCATTTCAAATCATGGTCTTGATGTTACACAAATATTTGGAGGAGTTAATCAAGAAACTAAAGTTATCATAAGAGTAATTATTAGTGAAATGAACACTAAACTTGTTAGAGTTTACATTATTGTAAACCCAAAAGACCAAGAGCCCTATGTTATTGTAGAAAAACTTATAGCTAGTTGAGTAACTAAATATAAATATGAAACTTTCTCTTTTTCTTTAAGTTACTCTAATAATTCACACCCTATCTCAAATTCTTTATTTACAATATCAAAATTGAAAAAAGAGGACTAAAAACTTCTATGTGATTCAACCATTAACCTACCTTGCTCTTTTCCAAGATTTTAAAGCCATCTATTGAGGATTCATCCTTAGTTACTCCATTCTTAGTAAAAATAATCAGGTGTATAACCTCCTTATTGGTTCTACAGATGGTTTCCTCCAAATCCTTCTTAAAATTATATTCTACTAAATGAAGGAGGCTCCCAAAATTAAGCCTATTGACCAACTCACCAGTAGTATTAATCACCTGAGTGACCCTAATATCTTCTAAAATTTCTAATGCATCACTCTCATATCTTGTAAAAATTCCCAATTATGCCTTCAATTAATTAAGACAAATGAGAAAGGCATCTCTTTACACAATTACATAATTCAAGGACCATACTGCATCCATACTAGACATTAAATTCAAATGGTTGAAAGAATGTTACTTGAACACAAAATCAACAAATTCAACCTCTTTTCCTATTCTTTCATCTGATGTCATAAATTGATGATGTTTTCCTAATTATGTGAAGTAGATACTCTAGAGGCTTGAATATTATACAAAATATCATACAACTTATTGGTTGCACTATGCATATCAACAATAATTTCTTGATGGGCCTAGATGATTTACATTTGTTTCCACCTTTTCAATGCCTCCTCATTACTTTGGTATATTTCATTCAAGTCTACTTCTATGGAATCAATGATATCATTGAAGTGATTAGTATATTCTATAGGGTCCTCTGGGTTCTTCTTCAATTTTCTTACAAGAGAAAAAATATTATCCCTATTCAAAATCCTTCTCCTCACCTATACCAAGGCACAATTCATTTCTTTTCTCACACTCTAAATTGTCCCACTCTTATTATCAAACCTACTGGATAATATGGGCAATTCAATTAGAACTAGATTTTGTCTTTCAGCCCTATCTTCCTACATCTCTTTCATCCTTTGGGGAACAATGAGAACCCCTATTTCTTGAATTAGAGTTAGGCCTTGAGATGAAGAAGGTGGAGGAGTCATAATATGAGGTGTATTTAATGGAGGAACTACAAAAGTATAAATTTAATTGAGAAATAGGAGAGGTTGGTGGACAATTCTCTCCCATATAATGACTCTCTTCTTAGAGAGACCTCAACTATATGTATGAAACCAAAAATGCGTCATGTCTATAAATCAATCCTAACTCAGAGAATATATATCATACTATACACTTCTAATTGGGGGAATATTTATTAAGTGGGAACATGACCAATATGGGGATCCTCTAAACCTAATTATGGGATATCTTACTATAATACACTATGATAGGGAGGGTTCCAAAGCCTCTAATATAACACAATCATGCAATAACCCTAAGGGGGTCTTGAGTTTTGATATTTCACTAAACTAATAAAAAGTAAAGTAAATCCAATCTAGTCCTCACCAAAGCTTATGGCACAACATGAGGGGTTATTAAACAATCAATACATGTATAAGAGAGTCTTAATTAATCTACTTATGAAGAGTAATATTATTCAAAGCCAATACTTATACTACTTCTATCTACTAAATATATGAGCAAAGATAGAGAATACTTACTTAAATGATGAACCCATCGAGACTCAATCTCTCCTTTGGCAAAAGGGGATTTGCAATAGGTTGTTATGGTTTTCAAGGATCACTAAGAAATGCCAAATCATCCAAGACTTATCCACAAGACTAGATTCTCCAAGTAGAAACCCTTAGCTAAGACTCCTTGAGTAAAATGGTACAAGAGTAAATTATAAAAAAGCAAAAGTGAATAATAACTCTTGATTTCATATTGAAATAATGGAAAAATGATCTTGTATATAGGTATATTTGACACTAAACCCTTCCAAAAATCCTAGCCAACAAGGTCAACCTAGTCAACCTAATACAATTTTGGATAATTATTCACTAGGTCAACCAAAGGCCAAATTAGTTCTTAAGTGAAAATCACCCAAAACTATATGGGGTTGACCCAGCTAACCTAGTATAACTGACTGGCAAAAGGGGATTAAGGTGAGGTAAAGAGGGATGGAAAGTGGGAAAAGATTGGTGGAGTGTGTAATAGAGGAGTAATAACATAGAGAATGGTTTTAGGAGTTGATTGGATTGGTAATATATGACAATAAAGGAAAATAATCCTATGAAGCACCAATGGTCTACCCACCCCTTTCCTAATGTACCCCTTAGGGCGTGCACTCAAAGAGTATGAATCTTGATGGGTTTTTATAAGATGTAAAGTATTAGTATTTGATAAAAGTTGAAAATATTATATGTATACATATTCCACACTTGAATCTCACCATGTGCTACTAATTTTCAATAGGGGATGGTGCTTTGAGAAAGAACATAAGAACACATAATGTTGATGTTAAAAAAAATTGTAGTATTTTAAAGAAAAAATATCTAAAAGGGAAATAACTAGAAAATTAAATGTGATGTGTACCTTGACTTAGCTTTATTTATTTATGGTTATCTATTATGTTATTAGTTCTAATTATGTATGGATCAGAGATTGCTTTTGACAAACCCAAGAATGCAAAATTAAAGAGCAAAAATAAACAAATGTAGGAAAACCAAGATAATTGGTGCTATGTGGATGGGCCATAATTGGGAATTTGGAAAGTTTAGATGATAAGTGCTATGTTAGAACAAATGACCAAGTTAAAATAAGAGTAAATTGGGCAAACAAAAATCTAAGGCTATTAAAGATCAAAAAACTCAAAGAATTAAACCTCAAGTAAGAAACGCAAACTCACCACATCAAACCAAGGATACATGTCAAAAATGATGGTAATCAAACATCAAATGTAAAAATAGTAAAATGATAAAAATAAAATAAAATGGTAAAACAACATTGATGAGTGAGAAGAAATAATTTGTATCTTACTCAATAATGGAAAAATTTATGCAAAAATGGAAAACAACATTACCAAGTGAGAGGTAACAGGACAACTTTAATCAATAATAGAAAAAGGTATATACTCAAGTGCCCATAATAGAAGGGTAGTATAAAAAATGATAAATGGTAAAATGAAAGTGAATTATGTTTAAAAATGTAAATATATGGTGTAAATAAAGTAATCCATAGTTGATCAAACATGTTATTTTGCTCTAAGGATAGATAAAACTAAAACAAAGTAGTGCTCACACGTTTTCAATAACACATATTGGGAATGATAAATATGACCCCTATTATATCACTCCAAACCTATAAATATCCCTAGAATCTAAGTTGAGTATATCATCCAAGTCAATATAGTTTAATGGAATGTCAACCGAGTCTAAATTATATCAACCAACTAATATAGTTGGAAATACATAGACATATGCAAAATCATATCAACCAATCTTATATATTATAGGGATAAACAAGTAGGAAATACACTGTATCAACCACCATTTCCTTAAATCTGGACATATGTCTAAGAATTTGGACTTATAGTATTCTCATTTTTAGATTTATTAATGTTTAAATTAGATTTTTATTTTTTGATTATTATTTTATAACTAATATGCTATCAAATTTCAATAATTATATTATTGTTTTTTAACCAATATGATATCGAATTCAAATATTTTTATTGTTGGTCTTAATTAGTTTGATATTGGATTTCAATGTTTTTATTATTAGATTATAACTAGTGTGAAATTAGGTTCCAATTATATCCTAATTAGTACTGATCACATAATGCTCCATAGTTTTCATAGTACTACATAATATTTTTCATAGGAATATCTAATATTTATCCAAAATTTACCTCATATTAATCAATCACATCATGACTTGTAATATCCTCAAATATTAATGCACTAATGTAAAATACATTTACACCATGTACAAGTATTGGAAAATATTTTTTTATCAACCACATAAATTTCCCATTATAAACTTGAAAAACTAAATTGGATTCCACATACATTTATCTAAATTTTTTAATTTAACATTTAAAGTAATAACCTTACAAAATAATTAATTTCTTTATAGCCACCTTGCATGTCTTAAATCAAGGTTCACAAGTTTTCATGTCATATACATATGCTCAAAAAAAATATACCCAATTTCAAACTAAGGTGAAATACATAAATTTACATGTCCATAGAGGTCCCTATTAAATTAAAGTTAAAATGTCAATGCTCTAGGAGCGTCTATGACTTTATGACCTCATGATCCTATTTTAATTGCTAGGTGTGTTCATTTTATCATCACAAGAGTTTTAAGAACATTTTATGTGATAAATTATTGGTTAAATTCTATAGTATGATCATAATATGTTGATATATTGTGTGCCAAAAAAATCCAACATATGGAGAGAGTTCCATGAATTTTTAAAATTATGGCCTTGTCATGATCTTCATGTGTTCTCTTATGATGTTTTAGACTTCTTAAAATTAATGTATGTGTTTTATTAATTATTTAATTGTGGTATATTTATCTTTTTTTATATGGGGAATTTATAAATGTGAATAAAATTTAATTTTAAGGAAAGATAAAGGAAAAATAGATTGTGAACTTTGAATAATGTCACTTAAATTTTATGGGACTCTATGAAATTGAGATAACAAGAGGATTCCACATCCACATACACCTTCTCCTTTCAAAATTAAATTAATATTCTCTTACCTTTATTGTATCTCATTAGAGTTATGACATGAAAAAATCATATGTTAGAATGTGAGATAAATTTCAAAAATAAGCCAAAATCGCCTAAATGTTTCAAAATATATATGATTTTCTTGTGGATCATCACTTCAAATCCTTATTATTTTTGAATTATAATAGTATTATATTATGTGCTTAAAACACACATCAATAAGTGTAAATTACCAAACATACCATACATTGCTACTAGCAGATATCCCCTAAACTTGAGTAGAATAATGCTAGTTATAGTTTGAAAAATATTTTGATTACATAATTAGACATTAATATTAATATATCCCTAGTTCAAACAATTATTATTATTTTTTTAATTAAATAATTGTTAATATGCCACTCATATTTAGAAAATCATACTATAATGTTATTAAGTTCTTAACACCCTTTCATATGTATTAATGATACATAATTTTATGAAATAAATATTAAACTTGCATTCATATTAAAAAAAAGTACATTGATTGTAAGGTCTTATTGTATCACGATTTGTTTACACCCACATCTTAGGTCAAGATGATACTACATATTAATTTATGATCTTCAATAGTTTCACCAAGTTAAAATTCATTACCCTATTCAAGTAGTTTAAAATATGATTTAATGGCCTCATGACCTCTATTAGGTATCTTAGTTAATCTTAATTTACATTTTTTTGGGTGTCCATGCCCAAATGATACTATCCACATAAATATTTTGCTTAATTTTGTTTTATTTGGTCTATATTTTATTTGGACTTAAACAATCTTGATACATTGTTGCACCTTATGCTCTCCTTGAAAGTTTTTAATATTAAATTCTCACCATTTTAGCCACATTTTCACCACTTGGTTTAAGGTAAATGTCCACATATACCTTTCCTATCCATATATTTTTATTTTCATTTGTTAGTCATACCAAAAGTATATGTCCCACATACACATCCATCAATGGAATGAATTCTTATTAATGTCTTCCATAAATAAGACTAACATAAATATCATTATTACTTGGGATTTTTTGATTAATTTTAATATTCCATATGAAAAATTTTAGCTCTAATTATTTGGTTTTATAGTCTTTTTCTTGAATTGTTTGTGGCTAAAAAAAACATCAGACATCCTACTAAAACTTACTAATGATATATCTAAATCACATAAAAGATATTCCCAATATCCTTAGACTATAATATTATTTACCTCTTCCTATTGAACTTTTTCCTCAATGTTCAACATATGTTTTTAGTACCTTTTTAATTTCTTCCATCTCTTTGATTTCTTTGAAAGGTGATAGAGTGAGTTACCCTTTCGGTAAGTCTAGATCACCATTAAATTTTGAACCTAAGATTGAGATTTGATGATACCATTGCAAACCCTTTATTTTTTTTTATATATTTCAACATTGGTATTCTATCCAAAACATGGAACTTTAACATATTAGGTTTTCTAATACTCATTATCTTATGGTTTCCATATAAAAGGTGTGGATCCAAAAATACCTTGAATTCATACACTTACTCAATAAGGTAGGGAGTGAACGTACATGATCCCTCTTAGTATTCTATAGTATCCATGATATGTAACAAAGAAAATGTGTCTAATTTAAATAATGACATTGCTAATCTTCCAAAAGTCCCATCTATATCCTCATGAGTGTGTATAATTAGAAGGAAGTTTACATACACAATTTTTAATACCCTTCTTGATGTTAGCATGGATACAAATGAAAATAGAGTAAGATTATTATTGTCACTCAAAGAATTATCTAGTTTAAAATAGATGATTGGTGGATATTTTATAAATAATTTATTTTTATTAGTAATACTAATCTCTTTAGAATTCATAAATTTATATTTTTACACTTTGAATTTTTCATGCACTTCATTTTGTAATAGTTTGGCATGCAATATGTGTTTTTATGATCCACTACTACTATAAAATAAATCCTCATATTCATTAGTGACTATTTATTTGATCTTTATGAGACACAAAACCACTGATCTGTATAATTTATGCCACATTTAACAAATGGTAGTACAAAATTGTAAAACCCCTAGTCTTATATATATGTCTGTGAATATACCAGTCAAAATAATTGAAAGTTTCATAACATTACTTATTGACTTAGCTTTCTTGCCCATCCTTGGTATGAATGTTTTCATTTTGTTAGTTTTATCATGAACAATGCTTATGAATATTTGAGGTTTTTATTCTAACAAAAATCTTTAGGAATATTAATTTGTGTGAAAAACTTGAATGTATTCATTATTACATTTTTGTTTTTCTTCAATTTTTAAGAGTGATTTTGGGTAAGTGGTGGATCTATGTTTGTTTTAAATATTTGTACACTCATCACACGTGATGAAGAAAAATTTATCTAAAATCAAAACATCTTGAAAATTTAAATTCATTATCATGTTAAATATTATCTACAACATATGTCAAAGGTTCAAATAATTGACCTCCTTATACTTAGTTCACATTAATTTTTGGGTATAAAATATAGAAACTATTATTTGAGAAACTTTGATTCCATCATTTCCTACATAACAATTCAAATATGGAGAAATATCTAAATTTATCTTAGTTATTATTGATATGAAAGCAATTATTATGGTAATATTTATTTTTTTAATCTTCCCTAATGTACCATTTACTACACACCTATCACCATTTATCTAGTTAGATTTATGACTATAGAAGGTGTTCCTTAAGAACCCATAAGCTTTGTGACAAGCATTCTGACAAATTTCCATCTCATAAAATTTCATTTTATGTACCTTCATATATTCCTCACCCACATTAAAGATGGAATTTATTATTAATGCATATACCACTAATATATATTTAGCCTCTTCATTCATCACTCTAGTTTTACAACATAGAAATTTGACTAAAATAGTGAGATTAGTTTTGAGACAACATAATTTTCAATAATGATATTCCAAAATTTCCACTTCATCTAAAAATATTAACCATTTTATCCTCATCAAAATTTTGATATGATAAAATGGGTAGAGTGGCATTAAAATTTTGACATTTTTGAGCATTATTGATTTGGGGCCCATGAGGAGACCCAATAAATAACCTACTTAAATTGGGTTAAGTGGGTCATATGTGGTAGATAATTACTTAATGAAAAATAATATGAAAATTCAATGTGGTAAAGAGTAAAGAAGGTAAGAACAAAATGATGACATATATAAAACTGTAATATTAGAGTTTTATTATGCTAAGTTTCACGTAATCTAAGAGATAAAATGAAGATGCTAAATAAATTACCAACTCTATTATTATATGGTTATTCTCAATATGATGATAACCTATAAAGAATGTAAGTTTACATTTTTATGGAAAGAAATAATATGAAGCATCATCATAACCTTTACAACAATTGGTATCAACTACTTTATAACTAAAAAGTGTGGTGATGTCACTCACTACTATCAATAATGAGTTTTTGGCTACACTATTTGTAATTTAAGATCTATTAAATAATACAAGAGTGTACTTGTAAGGATTGAATTTACACATAGGTGTGGAACCTACTAACATAGATGATGATGTTAGCAAAAGGCTACATGTGTAACTATGGTAACATACAATATGATTTAGTGACTTAGATCCTTTTGTATTAGTTTACCCTCCTTGAAGATAAATTGTCCACATGGCATGAATTTATATAATAAAATGTGTAAAAAAAATTTCAACATATACTTTGTTAAACCATTTTCCTTGGGAAAGCACTTGACATAATTTTATCATATAGAATAGAGGTATATTTTATTGATGTGTCTATTTGACTTGATCATTAATGAATTAATCCAATTATATTGAAAAACTATAAATTATATTAATTTTTTTTGGAAGAGTCTCCATAATATTTTAAGTATCTAACATATGTGGAAAGTAATGTTATTAGAGTTTTGTGTTGAAGACTAAATGCAAGCCAAGATAAGTTAGAATAATAATCTGGAAATCACTAATTCCTACTTGCTTTGTGATGGTGTAGGGCCCATGTCAAAGTTAATTAATATTAAAGAAAGGTAATATTAGTATTTATTTATATATTTATATCCATATTTTATCACCAACCTAGAAGGTGTGTGGTGTACGATGATTATCATAACACTACTTATCTTTCAATTTTTCCTATTACATAATGGTTTACACCTATTACTCAAGATCTTAAATGTGATTAGTGAATTTCATATCTTTTTAAACTTCATTTTGATATGAAATATTTTATATATTATTGGTATAATAGGATAAACTATGTTGATGGGTGTCGAAGGGTGGAGACCCAAACAAACTTGAAAAGGGATGTGTAGTAAATTTGTGTAGATGTCTATTGTAGTTGTGTTGAATGAAAGGAATAATTTCATCCCAAGTTCATTATTTATTATAATTATACATTTTTAAAAGATGAACTATCATCATATTAACCATTACATCTATTCATTAGTATGGCGATGAAATAAAGTGGACTTGTTCATCTTTGTGTCTAGCATAAACCAATGTGATTTCAAGAAATGACCCAAAAATATTGTGTTCCTTTAAAAAAATATAGTTTTTATGACTCCAAAGTGGATCTAGATATATTAAAAGTAAAATTGAGTCTTTTTAGAGTTGATATTACTTTTTTATGAGGTATAAGAATTTTAATCTTTGAGAATCTATTAAATACTACATAAACATAATTATTACCATAGTTGGTAGTAGCGTATCTTGAGATAAAGTACATGGAAACAAATTCCCATGATCTCATTGGAAGTGGTAGAGGTCTATACAAATGTTTATTCTTGTTTACCAACTTGGAAATTACACATGCGATACAATACTTGATGTATTTAGAGATATCAAACTTGAGATGTGGTGAGTACAAATACTTATCTAACACTCCAAGAGCCTTTTTACCTCACGTAGAATGTAAACTTGTTGAAGTGAGCCTCTGATATTAATTTTTGTCTTTTTACCTCATGTAAATAAATAAGTCCCCAAGATGATATATACCTCCATCATGGAATTAGAAATCTTGTATTGAATTACCATAGAGAAAATTATGATATATATTCATAAAATTCATACCAAATAAAAATAATTATGACCATGAGTTAACTTCATGTCCTCATGCATCAAGTACATAAATGGAATTTTGAATTGGTGGTCATCTCAGATAATATATAACTGGATTAACACTTCCATTATTATGCTTAATGTTCAAATGGAACTACTAAAAATAAGAAGACCTTTTTATATGCCACTCTTGCTATAACTTGTTCTAGGTCTAAAAAATAAAATCATCTTATGATATGTGTCAATCACAATCTCATTGCCCAATATATAATGATTACAATTCTTAAATTCTCAAATAATAACATAAATCTCATGATCATATGTTGGGTATTTCCTTACTAGTACAGTGAATGTTTCACTATGGTAAATAACTAGGTGACCATGATTAGTGAGAACCACTCCAAGTGTAAATTCTAATTCAACTATCTAAAGCTCAAATGGTTGATAAAGGCATGGTAAAGTAAGTATTGGTGTATAACAGAGTGTGTGTTTCAATTCCTCAAATGATATCTATTAGCCAACATTCTATTTGAAATTTTCTCTAGCACCACCTTTGGTAACTTGGTTTAAAGGCCAAGTCGCATGAGAGAAACCAACTATAAATCTGCTATAGAAATTTGTGAATCCTAGAAATATAAAAAAAATTATGAGTTTTTTTGGTTATGGCCAATCTTGGATGACATTAATTTTGGACATTGCCACATGTAATGTTTCTACATCTAAGATGTATTAGGTAGATACTAAATATATGGCATGGAAAATGAACATTTTTCCATGTTTTCATATAACTCATGTTTCTACAACATGTCAAAAAGTTACTATATATGAAAAAAATATTCATCCCATGTTTTGTTAAAGACCAGAATGTCTTCAAGGAAGACTATGAAAAATTAACTAGTGATTTACTTGAGAATATCATTCATCATATTCATGAATTTGGCTAGTGGGTTGATCAAACATAAGGAAATGTCTAACCATTTAAAAAAACCTTATTTATCCTTGAATGTTCTCTTATATATGTCTATATGATCAACATGAATATAATGATACATATACTTAATATCAATTTTAGTGAAGTATTTTGTATCGTAAAGCTAGTCGAGAAGATCCTTAATATTTGGAAGGGAATAATAGTTCTTCATTATGATTTTTTTGAGTTATCCATAGTTGATGCAAAACCTCCATGTAATATCCTTATTTGGTGATATAATAACTAGATACCATAAGGTGATGATCTAGGCCTGATATGTCCTTTGTTTACTAATTCATGGATATACCACTTAATTTATTCATTCTCCAATAAATATCTAGGCTATAAAGAAGGATTAGGAAGAGGTACTTTAGGGATTACAACAATAGTATGATTTATTTAATAGTGTATAGGCACTTATTTTGGTATCTTAAATAAGTCCTTGTATTACTCCAACTTGAGTTACAATTTAGTTTCTTCTAGGATTGATGTTGGTGGATCTGTGATAACATTTGGTGCTGTAAGGAAGCTTCTGCATTCAGACCTTAATATCAAAACCATGAGCTTTTTACAAGATGTGACTAGATTATTACACTACTTAGAACTAATGAGTGATATATTTGGAATTAATTTTGGTATGTATTATCTCATATCACCAACATTTATGAAAAAATTTCTATGATTTTCTTGATAGATTACATATTGATGTTAAATATATGGTTGACTTAGTTAAATATGAAAGACCTATAATGGAGTAATGTCATAATGGACTATATATTGAAAGGGATTGATGTTGTACAGCACTTGACATTGTTTAGTGACACATTATTAGATCCTACACTGAATTATCCAAAGAAGTATTGTTTTTGTTCAGGCATCAATGACAAGCTCAATCTATGAACTAATACAAGATAAATGAAGGTATTTTGAGTTTAATTCTCAATAATTAAATGTATTGGTTAGGCACTAAATCACATTTGATAATAGAATAATATTTATATTTAATTTATTTCCTCAAGGGTAGTAGAGACATTTGTGGTACCATCCATGATGCTAGGCTCAAAATCCATCATTTTTTTACCTTTTTTAGATGTTATAGTGATATTACCCATTACCTCAAGATGTACAAGTAATTTTTCTTATTATGGAATTATTTGTTAGAATGAATGTTGGAGTTGTGAACTAAACACCAATTTACAATATTGGACTTCTTTGTTTGGTCATACGATGGTTGTTGCTTCTTATTTAGAGGGTGTTTGGAGTTATTCCTTGATTTGTAATTTTGATTAATATATTTCAATTATTTTTTGGTTTGAGACTTCAAATCTTCTATATTTTTATTGGCCTTAGCCTTTGATTCAAAATTAAAATCCTATTTTTATTATTCCCCAATTAAATAAATAGTTAGGAAATCCAAATATGACTAGATATGAGGCCTCAATCCTAACCTATAATTTAGAACAAGATTCTAATCTAAATCCCAAATTCTACATTTGGAAATCAAGGTCTAAAAAGTATTTATGTATTGTTATATATACTTATCTTTGACTTCTTTCAACTACGATAAATTAACCTAGTGATCATCATATTTTCCAACATCATAATAGGTTTATTTGAGTGCTTCTATGAAATCATTCCTTGTGTTTATAGATAGGTCTAAATTAAAATTTTACTCATGTGAAGTGCAGTTATGTTTTGATAATTTTTTAACTAATAAATAAAATTTTAAAAGAGAAAATGTTATTTTATCTTTGCCTAATAAGTGTTCAACCTTGTAGTATGAATGACTTAGGTTAATCTAGTTATTTATTACATTTACATCTATTTTTCCTTTAAATATAGGAATGTCTAGATTGGCTTGTACCATATATGGCATTTATATAAATAGTTGATGAGAATGAGATCTTTTTAAAGGAGTCATCTACTTTAGAAGGAGAAAAAAATGATCAACAATAATTTTTCATTCATGTACATGATGTTGTTCCAAATATTCCATTTTTGTATGCAATGTGTATGCAACAAAATAAGATATATTCATAACTTATCTAACTTATTTATTAGTTGTAGTTTGATGGAAAGAAGGAATAATAAACATTTTTCATCATAAACCATAAATAAATAAATAACACTTAAAATAATTATTAAATAATAAATAAGGAGACTATATATGAGACCCGAATAATATTTCTTATTCATGCAAATGGTCCACCTTCATCTCCTTCTTACAATAATTTATAGACTTTTTCTATTTCCTGTTCAACAATTCCCTTGATTCTTGGGATCTTATTGACCTTTATTTACCTATTTTATTGTTACAAAACTAATTAATTCTCTTTTACATAATGACATATTTGGTTACATAACCAAATCTTAATCCTTTACCCATGCTAACACTCACTCAGACAAAATAAGTGCCTCACCCCAAGACACAAAATGTCCTAAAATAAATTTAGTTTTACAATTTTTTCACCATCACAAAAAGTATTTGAGAAAACTAAACTACTTCTATGATGCTCCATGAACTCATGTCGAAACTCCATTCCTTACTCTAAAAATAACTACCCCAAATATATTTATAGTTTTACAAACTCGTAAGAAACTTCACTTTATTTTCCAACCTTTAGATAATATATTAATTCCTTCATCATATGGGTAAGAGTAAGATTAATTAAAACCATCTAGAATCTATATTATATCTTTTATTGGAAATTATAAGAAAACTGCCATCCAAGATCACCTTTTTATTTTCTCACTTTCTTTAGAAACCAAGTGTTGTGGTGAATAAGTGAATGAAGTATATGTAATAGATTCTATATCATAGCCAATGCATGTAATAACCCTTTTTAGACATAATATAATACCATATTTATAATAATTTTTATCCATATCCAAACCATTTTCCACTAGAACACAACTGTCAGTATAATTTATAAAGTAAAAATTGCATGCTATGTGACAATAGAGAAACCACTTCTATTAAATATCGTTAATAATTTATGTTGTTACTCCCCACTATCAATTTGAGTTCACCACCAAGTTACCTATTCAAATTTTTATAGTAGAGAGAATCAAGTAAAACCTAAAATATCTAAGTTTGGATGGACTCGATAAGGTACTTTACATCTTTACTTCTTTAAATTCTCTCTTGGACTCAATGATGGCACCTCCAATCCTACAATGATGACACCTTGATCAAGTATATAACCATCTGCTCAAAATTAAATATTTTTATTTATTGATATCACATTTAAGTGACTTTCATACCGATTGTAAATTGGGAAGTATTAGGTCAACCATAACCAACCAATAAGGAATAAAAATCATCCAGCTCCATTGCATCATTATTTCATTACACCTTTGTATTCTCATTGGCACAAGTTGTGTAGAATATAATTTTAGTTAGAATACTAAACATGACAAGCTATATGGACTTGGAGATAATAAAAATTGAGAATATTCAAACATAAATATGTTACTCTTAACATGAGAATGAATTCCTAGGTCAAACAAAACTACATTATTCCCAAAAAATAACTCTAGTGTTTGGAAAAGGATGAATTTAAGATGAGCATCTTACTATGTGATATTAAATTCAAAATAGAAATCACCTATAAATAAAAACTATATTTTATTTTCTAAAAGTTATAATATGGAATAGTTCTGAATCCACACAAGGACCAATCCAATTAGATTGCCAATCCATTAAAATACTACACAAGAATGGTTTCATTAGCACACACATCAAAACTGATCAACCATCCAAATGCATTTTCCATATATTTTTATCATTCTCCTCATGAATATAGAAAATCCATTGATATATCTTTGTACCCTCTAAAAAAATACATCAACATCTAGATAAAATTTGATAGAGGACCATGGATGGTATAGCTAGTTGTACCACTAATGAGCCATACTATTAGACACGTTGCATAACATCAATCCAATCATAGGAGAATTCTTCTTATCTACATAAAACTAAAAAAATACATCAAATTGAGACCCTTATTCATCCTAATAGTCACACCATTATTAGTTATAGTTTAATGGCAAGAAAGAATAATGAAAATTTGGTAACATAAACTAGAACTAAATAAATAAAACTTAAAATACTTATTAAATAACAAATAAAGAGACAATCTATGAGACCCAAATAATATATATTATTTATGTAAATGGTCTACCTTATTCTCCTTCTTATAATGTTTTATAGACTTTTTCCATTTCCTATTCAATAATTCCCTTGATTTTTGGGATCTTCTCAACCTTTCTTTACATATTTTCTTGTTACACAAGCAATTCATACTCTTTTACATAATGAAATATTTGGCTACATAACCAAATATTACCCCCTTACCCATGCTAACATTAGTAAAATTTTAGATCTAATAAGGTAATTAAATAACAACCATTGGAATACATGTTTATATAGGGAGCATGACCCAATTAGATCTACTAAACCTAACCAAGGGATGTCTTACCACACAACACCAAAGGAGTGGGTTCTAAATCCTCTACAAAAATGAAACTATGAAATAACCCTATCTAGGTATAAGTACATGAAATAAAACTAATCTAGTGCTCACCAAATCTTGTGGTATAAAAGGGGATAGTTAAACATAAACAAATAATCAAGTGATCATGTTAGGCAAATGGGGCCTTAGATCACCTAAAATGGAATATAGAAAGCAAATAAAACCATATATATAAACTAGGTCTAAGTATATAAGTAATTTAATAAATGATTTATACATTCAACACATATTACTTACACAATTCCTATCTATCAAATGAAATAACAAGGGTAAGGAATACTTGCCTTAGATGACCTTGTCTAGTCTCAATTTATCCCTTGGCTAATGGTGATTCGAAAGAGATTGTTGTGTCTTGTAAAGATAAAAATATAGAAATTAGATATAGGCTAGAAGACTCTTAATTTGTATCCATGACTTCTCACAAGACAAATAATATTATCTCCAAGGTAAACCCTAAGGAATGGCTCCTTCAAATGATTATTTAATACAACTATGAACTGTAATGATGAAAAAATGAATGTTCCTCCCTATTGGATTGGAATCAACCTCATATTTATATTAATGGATAAGCCTTATCCCTTCTATAATTTTATCTAACAAGATCAGATAATTTGATCTTGTTAGATGTAAAAAGTTATTGTTAGGCATAAAACTAAGTTGGTTAGGTTGAATTAGTTATATAACATGTGCTTAATAATTTCTAAGAAGATTGGCCTAGCTAACTTAGTTGAAAAAGTGTGCATTTACTAAGTTAGAGGCCATTGAAATGAGAAATGCTTAGGGAAATATATGAATGAGGTTATGATTTCTTTAGGAGTTAGATAAGTAGTATTTGAAATGGGTTTAGGTGATGATAGAGTTGAAAAATAATCTTGT
Organism: Torreya grandis; assembly: GCA_037957365.1. NCBI lineage: Eukaryota > Viridiplantae > Streptophyta > Pinopsida > Cupressales > Taxaceae > Torreya > Torreya grandis. Next base: position 1,081,736 of record JARHVA010005541.1, on the reverse strand, counting down.
GAAATACCAGTGGTCTTCCCTCCCCTTTCCCAATACATACTTTAAGTTGTGCACTTAGAGAGATTGAAATTCAACATGTTATTTCAAGAGAGAAAGTGTCAGTAAATGATAAAGTTTAAAATTATTTTGCGTATACAAATGCCCTACTTGAATCTCATTACATGTCATGTAGTTGTAACATGGGATGGTGATTTGAGAAAGAACATAGCAACACATAACATTGAGCTGAAAAATTTTAGTAGGAATCAAAAAATAAATGACAATAAGGAATTTTTAAAAATAATTGAAATTTCCATTTACATATCTTGACTTACTTTTATTTTGAATGGTTGTTTGTTGTGTTTATAGTCTTGATTGTAGAGGGTGTATTAACTACTTTGGATAAACCCTAAGGATACAAGGATAAATATTAAAAATAAACAATAATAGAGAAATAAAAGTAAATGAACATGTATAAAATTGAGTAAGTTACTTATAAATTTGGAAAGATAGGATGACAAAAACTAAGTTAAGACTATTAGATTAAGGAAGATAGATAAAATGAGACAAACTGAGGACATTTCAAACTAAAAAATAGTGTAACCAACACCAATGTGAGAGAATTAGCAATCCATATTCAAACAAAGATGGAAAAATAAAAAATGTAAACAACATTAATGAATGATAAATTAAAATTCAAACTCAATTGACAATGGAAAAATTGAATGGAATGTTCAATAAATGGCATGAAATTGAAATCTTCATCAAAGATCTGACTGAAAAAAATAAAACACACGTGTGTAAGACTATAAGTGCATAAGTAAAGATAAGAATAACTCTATTATTGAGAATGAAATCAAGCATGAGTAGAAAGTGAGATAACATGTATTCAGAAATCATCTTGCATTACAAATGGATTGGTGAATAGGTACACATATAGGTGGAAGATAGACATGACCCAACATCTTCATGCATGTAATATTATCTTCCCCAATGACTTAAAAAGACACCTAAGTGATACCTAAGTAAGATAAAAAACATGTGTAAGGAAAAGTAATAAATTTAATAAAAACCTACACTAACCCCCCCACCCTTAATCATAGTTTGGGTGGGTAGAATAATTTGGTCCTAAACACTAGGATCAATAAGGTAGCCAAGTATAAAGCATTTATCATAAAGTGGAGAAAACTAGAAAACATGTAGGAAAAAATATCCCCAAAAGAGAGAAAAAATAAGAGAGGAATAAAATGCCCCAGTATAAGCTACAACTACTTGTAGCCACCTTGTATCCTAAAAAATATGTTGAATGTGTGCCTACATAAATAAGAGAGAGAAGGTAAGTGTAGAATATCTCATGGTGGATGTTGTAGTATGTGCCTATACAAAAAATGATGTCTCATACTTTCATAAAAAAGATACCTTGAGATATCAAACTATTGAATTCCCATTCAAGTGGAATCTAGGTAGGAATTATGATGTAATTCTATGAAAAATGCTCAAATGTCTCTAAGCTTGTGCTCAAATGTGCCAAACATTTATCAAGAATCTAAGGCATAATTGTAGAATATAGAAATAACAAAACATAAAATGAAGGAGAGAGAACATGAGGGTTTATAATTACCCTCATTACATCCAAAGAAGAAGATGCAAATCTAGTAGAGTTATCATCAAAGAGAAGATAAATGTCCTCATTGGTGTCATCTAGATCCAAAATGTGAGATTCCATAAACAAATAAGATATGTCTAGTAGAAAAGTGCCCTAATAAGGTGAATCTAGAAGACATATATAATATTTTTGCAAATAATCACTGAAATATCTTGAAAGTGTAAATTTTATCTCTATAATAGTAATAGGGGAAGGTGGAATATTAGTGCATATCGTGAGACTACACTACACATCCCATAAAATGTCTTTTTGTGATGAATAAATAGAAGATCTCAATGATGTGGTATTGAACTATGAAGTAGTAACAAGTACAAGTGTGTCCACAATATGAATAGTAGTGGATAAATCTACCAATGCTAGTACATAATAGTCCTAAACCTCAAATGGGTTATCTAAATAAGAGGAGGATCAATATCATCCACATGTGAATGGTCATCCAAGGAATCATCACTCTCATATGAAGAATCAACATCTCCATAAAAATTTTAGATGGTGTAAGCAAATGAAAGGGCACATAGTGTACTCAATCTGATGTATAATATATTTAGAATTAGTGAGACATATTAGTCCATAGATTAGGAATGAGTCTAAGGAGATAAGGTAGGAGATCATTATCTAAGAAATGATTCGTTATACCATTTTTCCAAGATAAATAATTCTCTAAATTTAGTTGAATAACATTAAATGGAACAAAAATACTAAAATCCATAAAGACACCCCCCATAACTATAAATGGTGAACCCCTCAATGTTGTAAATAAAATGCACACTCAAAAAAATAGCAGTCACAATTGAGAATGTGTCTTGAGTAATCAAAACATGAATGTAAATAAATATAAGTGATTTGTAAATACAAAAAGAAGACACCAATATTAACTGATAATGTATCCCCAAGGAATAAAAGTGTAAAATGTGGGACAAGCAAGGAAGGATAAGAAGAAAGTTGTTTTATTTATGAGGGAGTTTGGCCACTTACCAAACCAAGCCTCACCCTCCACTTCGACTAGAGAAAATATAAGGTTTGTAATCAAGAAATAAATTAATATCCTTAGTAATATCTCTCAATATATTATTTTTTAATAAAAACAATAAAAAAATCCTTTCCATCAAATAATGGCCCCTTTGGTGAATTAATCACCCCTCTAAAGTATTATCCACTAAAATTGTATCACCAAATCATAATAATTCCCTTCTTTTTACATTAACTCCAACAAATAAAATTGTCAAAAAGGATTTTTTAAACCAATGTGATAATACCAATCAATATATTGACATTAAATATTGAAAAAATAAATAGGACTTTTTTGGATTTCAAACCAGAAACATGAAATTAAACTTTAGTGGTTTGTAAAACCATAAGTTTGAAATAAAAGTAGTTTTGAATCTAAAAAATTTACCAACTTGATGAATGATAGTGTGGAAATTTGATGGGAAGTTTTTAGGCCATGGAACATGCCTTAGGCTTAGGAGTAGACTTTGGGAGGCTCTTTGGATGATGAGTAGTAGGTATTGAGACCAAAAAATTTTCCAAGGAGAAAAAAATGTAGGAGGACAATGAGATAGTGTTTTTGAGGGAGAATTAACCTATAAAAAATGGTGGGCATAATAAAATATTCCATTGAAATATTCACATGCATCATGGAGGCTGATCTTGGTGAGAGTCAACTTGATATGCACATGGGAATAATAGATAAAATGCTTTATACTCATATGAATTCTGGCCAATGTGTTAATACTCTTATACTTGTAAATTAATTGAGAGTGATATATTAAAACCAACCTTGGTGTGATGGAATGAAAAAATGGAGAGACGATGGAAGTGAACATGGAATGATTGAATTACCTCAAATTGTAAAAAGAATATGTAGTGTGAAAATGGTAAAAATGATATGTAAGTATGACTTCATATTATAAGATGTAGTGTAAGTGAGGGAAGACATGTGAAATAGATTATTAAAATTATTACCACAAAAAAATATAACTGATTTTAAGAGTATGAAGCTACAATTTTGAACCATTAACTTATTTTTAAGACAAACACTTAACTAAGATTATATACAAAAGTAATTTAGAAAATACAAATTTGTGAGGAAGGCCTGGTCTTATTTGAAGTCTTACACTATGAATCATAAAATATAAATTGAATAGGTGTAAAAATGAAGGCTATCATAAGAGTATTTTGTGATGAAGGCCTAGTCTTATCCAAGGTCTTACATTTCAACTCACAAAAGGAAATCAAAAGTGGTGGGAAAATAAATTAAGTTTGTAAAACAATGAAATAATGACCAAAAAGAGACTTGAATATTGAATGGGTAAAATTAAAAAAGAAATAAAATATATTCATGAGGATGATAGGTCCTATCAATGATATTAGGATGAAAATTATGAATTAAATAAAGGAATATCAATAGACCAAAGGACCAATGATATGAACTAAGGTTAATGAGATAGATGCAATGCTACACATTGGGAATATTTTAAGAAACATGTAATAAGTGTTAGCACCACATAATATATAAATATATGAAAGACATGTAAGATAATAATTAGGGAACCTAAAAAATAACTATTCAAGAATGGGGGTGATTTCAAATCTTCCACTGGGTTTGAAGTTTAAGAGGTATTAAATCATGGGGAAAATAATGATGATCTAGACCCAAATCTAGGTGATGGGAACATGAAGATAAAAAATGGTGAGGTTAATTTATGGGTTAGGTATTTATCCATCTATCTTGAAAAAATAAATGATTTGGTGGACTCTTTAGAGAGAGATCAGTTATTTCTATTGACATCCCTATGTTGGATGAGCTTGACCTTAATGAGTTATGGTTATATTAGACATGTGTAGAATCTGGTAGTAATGATTCCCTATTTTTTTGATAGTCCCCTATTTTGGAAATGTTCTTCTCTAGATATTTTGACTATGAAATATGGATTTTTATAATTTTATTTATTAGGAATGATGTGATAGAGGGCTTGATAGGCAGTCCCACAATTCATCTCCTTAAGAGAAAGGTCTAATCAGAGGTTCTTTCACTTTGTGTTGGAAAAGTCTCATTAATGTTTGGATAACGGAATACCCTTTTATGGTTTCAAGGAACATTTAACTAAGGAAAGGATTTAGGCTTAAATTTTGGCATGAGAAATCCCTCCTTGTCATGATCTACTCTTACCATAAGGTGAAAGTTGTATTGGAATATATTTTGGTTTATGAAAGCCTAAGCTCTCACCCTGATGGTTGTGTTCATGGTTTTTATTGAGAAGATTCATCCTCCATTTTTACTTTGATCAAGAGTGATGCAAGGTTTAGATCCATCATTAAGTCTAGTTAAGAACTTAACCATTTTAAAATAGATTGTAATTTGTTAACTACTAATGTGCTCTCTCATGGTACACTTTATGATGAATTAATATACATACCCAAAGGTGAGTTTGTACATTGGTGGTTATTTTTTTTGGATTTTTTATTGATCATAATGTTAGTGGTAACACTATCTTGTGTGGTTTTTGTGCTCTACATTTTTGGCCCTATTTAAAGGTTTCACTAACAAGGATGACATTATTGATAGTTTTAGTCTAATAAACTATCAGATCTAGATTTGGTGTAATTATTTAAGTTTCATTAAGATTTAGAGGAATACTATTGGATCTTAGCAAAATCCCACTATTGAGAAGGATTGAAAGCTCCAAAAAATGTTGCTTTGAGATGGAATATTTTATCAAGGGATTAAATCTTGTCATGTTTTTTTTTATACTTAATACTTGATTTTTATTCTTGATAATTATGGGAAGGTATTACCAGAGCATTGGACAAAATATTTTATTTTAACTAAATGCATATATTATTTAAGAAAGATATTGCATAGAAAAAATGTTGTAATAAAAATAAGTAGGAACATTTAAAAAAACTAGAGAAAGCATTCAACACACTCAGATTAATCAAATGGCTCACAAAGAGGTGTAAAAATAGGAGAGCAATGTGTAACTCTTCCATGAAATATCATGAGGGCTTATAATAGGCATATAACTCCTAAGTCAATAATGACCAATCAAGGAGTAACACCCACTAACCAATTATAAAAAAAGAGTAACTCCCTAAATCTAAGAACACCTAAGCAAGCTAACTCAAGTGGAAGAATAATCCATGTGTGTAGGAATAATCCAAATAATAAAATACAAGGAAAAATACACACCTAGACTAAACCCCCTCATAAGCACAACATAGGTGGGTAAAAGAAATGAGTCTCGACAATGAGGCTTGATGAGGTAACCATATATAAAACAACTCTCATAAAGTGGGGAAAAGGAGAAAACTCTCCCCCCCATGGAAAAAAAAAGAGAGATAAAATAAGAAGAAAGAGATAAAAATCCTCACTAGAAGTTACAACTACATGTAGCTGCCATGTATCCTATAAAGGACATTTCTATAATGATTATAGGTCATTAGTAGATGTAGTGGAGAGTGAATTACCCTAGAATAGTGATTTATGATAGATGAAGAGTCCTCAATATCAGATATAAGGCTAGGATAAAAAATATCATCATGTCTAGGTGAATCTAAAGAATAAGAATCTAAAGGAAAGTCAAGGATAGAGTGTGATAAGGTATATAGTCAAGTATGATGATTGACCAATCTCATTGCTAATATAGTATCACTTTTCAACTCCCTGGTATACACTGAATCTAGATTGAACTCAACTTACATGCTCAAAACAAGGTGAGTAATATGGTAAAATGATAGAAGATTAGTTAAAAATGAAGAAATATTGAGAACATTATTGATACCCCTCCTTAATCAAGTGTGTTGACCCTTGCTGAGGGCCCCTAGTGAGCCAATAGCGAGGCCCAAGTTTTACATATGACCATTTGTCAAAGACCAGAGGCTGAAACCAAACCAAACACCAACTAAATTTTTTGCATGACCATACAAAATTGATTTCCACATGTCAACCTCTGATTGGTCCACTTGTCACATGAAAACAATGCCACACCACTTTTCGACACTCGTTATTTCCCTATTGCAACAAAACTTTAGCAAGCAATATCTCGAGCATACGGTGTCCATTTTGCAAACTGCAAAAAGCATCAAAAAGATCTCAATGAGTTATACACTATGAAACTGGGTTCATCATGACTTGAAAACATTTTATAAACTAAACTCCAGCTCACACATCCCTATAAAAGAGGCTTTTGGTTTGTAAAAGTCTACTATCTCCTCAAACTGATAACTAGTCTACTGCATCACATCAAATAGAACCCAATCATAGCAAGAGATAAACATTGGAAAAATAAATGATTCACATCTCAAGTGAAAATTCCTACAACATGGCATGAGTAAATGAATCTACAACTGCCAATAAATTGATCACAACATACCAAAATTGTTTGCCCATGTCACATCACGTAAGTAGTGAATTGAAACAATTCCTAATGTAACTACAAAACATGTTTGTTAATGATGAAAACATACAATAAATGTTGTATACATCTTGCAATATAATGCCCTGGTATGGGACTTATATCCTAAGCAAATTTAGACAACCCAAAGTGTATATTGCCTAACATCTAAACATGCCCATAGGGTCTTAACAATGCATCTATACATCCATGTGCCAAAAATAGATACATTCTTAAAATAATGGTCAAATATGAGAAAGTGTTGTAAGGAATTAACTCAACCTACAACATGCATTCTGCTATCTCCAACTGATCAAATGAGTTCAAGTCCTATAGACAACTCACTCAACATATATAGGAGTTTCCAAAACATAGAGCTATTCAACATGAGAATTGAAATACTTCAAATAATGAACCTATCTCAAAGTGTTCTCACAATATCTACTAATGCATCATCAAAGCTTGTTCTTTCCCTTAACAAAATTCTTAACATTGCTTTGACAAATAAGTGCATTATTAATCCACTTAATCAATTTTTCTGCCTAGTTAACTTGATTTCCTTAGTGGATTCCTTAACATCATTATGGATTGATTTAACTTCATTGACCTTATTAACATGTTGATAAATCATCTTAGTTATACCATTTTTAGAATGAGAAGATGATTGAAGTTTAAAACAATGATCAATCCAATGCCCACTCATATTGCAATGAGTGCATAAAACCTTCTTAGGTGAGGTTTCCCTTTTACCTCTTCTTGCTTTGCCATGATGAGAATGGTTTTGAACACTTGAAATATACTTAAGGAAAGCATGTCTCTTATAACACAATGCAACAGTATGGTTATGCATCCCAAAAAAAGTGCATGGAAATGATTACATTATCTTCTGAATGTTAAATCCAAATTTCTTAAACATAAAAAGTGGATCAAAAGATTTAATGCTAACTCTAGTGTAGGAACTAGGAGGTGGAATATCAATACCTCATTTTCCTATTCTCTTACATTGCACATGCTCTACTAGTGGCTTTGAGTTTTTGTTATCAAAAGCTTGTCTTCCTTTAGCCATGGATGAAGTTTCTCCAATATCCACTTGTTCACTAGTGTAACCCAAACTTGCATGAAGAGGTCTATGCTCTACTTTTATTGGGTTAGTAATTCCTTGGCCATCTCGACCAAGACCTCTTCCATTAAATCCCATTTTCATCAACAATTTGGATCCTATACCTTTAGTGTGTTGTTCAAAACTACCAAAAGCATCATTACTTGAATTTGAATCTAAATGAAAAGAAGATAATGAATTACTTGGTGAGTAACTTACAGTGCATTCAGTCATAGTCTCTGCATATAGAGTAGAAGGTATGGCCTTCTTTGGTTCACCACACTACATTTTGATCAAGAGCTCATCCTTAGATTTAAGCTCTAATTTCAAACTTGCAATCTCCTCATCCAAGGACTACAATCAAGCTCTCAAGAAAGAATTCTCATCATGAATCTGTTGGTCATATGCTTCAAGCTCTTCCATCTTGGCCTTATGTGACAACTTGCGAATGGTTTCCTAAAAAAACATTGATTCCACAACTACACAATACTAAAAACCAATAAATTGAAAGCAACTATCAAATCACAATCAGAAGCTATCCCTACTTTCAAACTGCTCTAATACCAAAATTTTGATCTGTAAACATTAGTAGGAAATTCACTACTTTTAAAAATATTTAAAATAGATATTTTAAATTCTTAATTCTAAAAATTAAACTGAATTGGAAGTAGAAAATTCTCAACTTTATAATGTTGGCATATTTAAATCTGATCCAAGTACCATGTTTCAAAACTAAAATAAAGTGAATTGAAAGATCACTTTAGTTATCCATTGAAACCATCAGATTTTCCAAATTCTTGATTTTATCTAATTTCCCATAAATGATTAAATTTTGCATTCTAATTAAAAATCTTAATTTATAATCTATAAATTAACTAAAACTAAAATGCAAAAATGAATTCAAAGATCAAAACACATAAATTGTTTACGGGGTTCAGAATTCCTACATCCCTGGGTTCTTATACATCTAATCCATTAATGTTGCTAAATTTTTAAGCCAAAATAATACTTACAAACAACAATAGATCATTTATCTCTACAAAAATAGTGTTTTAGACCTTCGAAAGACCTTGGCTGACTCAACATATCCTTCACCTTCCTGAATCACATGTAGGGACTTCTCCAAATCAAAATTGGAAACTTACATAGCTCAAAATGACATAACCAATTCTACAAAATGGTAAAATTAATGTACTTTATATATCTTATTAGAATTCTAAACAAGTTTGTAGTTTAATCTAAGCTCTGGTTCAGCCTCTAAGGGCTCTAAAATGACCAAATACAACAAACTGGTCTATATTTTTCAATACACAGTCAGTTGAATAATCTTGTTTAAATACAAATTCATGGGTTTAATTTTATCTAATCTCCCATGGGAGAGCCGATTTGGCTCTTATCCTTTTACATGATAGGTGCAGGATTCAAAACCCATCAGCTTTGGCATAGAGATTACTCTTTATCTCTTTTTAATCCCACATTGGCAAATCCTCCTTAATTAGAACATTCTCCTATTTCGTTTCAATTGTCCACCTTTGGTGGAATAGCAAAGGGATAAAAATAGATGAGGATGGTTAGGGGTTCAATCCTCCCCAATCACCTCTTTTTACCTAACATGGATTTTTTTTAAATGATTTAAATCCCACATTTGTGGGGAATGAGATTTGAGATGGCTTTTCAAAACCTTATCTCCAAGGTTGTAGTCATGGCATTGGCCACACTTCACTATTTTTATTGGGTATTATCATCTTAAGCATCTTTGAATTTATCTGATCCTCAAAATTAGCATAAATTACAAATTAAATGGTTATGGTTCAATCTCCTTGAGCTGGCAGTGAACTCGACATTTGGTTGTGACTTGGTCTTCAGTCTTCCACATGGTATTACGTGGCTTCAAATTATCAACCCTATCATGGCTCCTCCACGTGGCTACAAGGCTCGATAATTACAAAGTATTAACAATGAATATTATAAATCATTTAAAAATTCTAAATCAAATGTCCCACATGCATTCAATAGGAACAAAATGATAGTTTAAAAACAAATTCAAATACATTGTAAAGTGAGATGGAGCCCAAGGCACCCCTCCTTAATCAAGTGCGTCGACCCTCACTGAGGGCCCATAGTTCTCCATATGACTATTTGTCAAAGATCAGATGCTAAAACTAAACCTAACACCAACCAAATTTTTTACATGACTGTATAAAATTGATTAACACATGTCAACCTCTGATTGGTCCACTTGTCACATGAAAACAATTCCATGTCATTTTTTGACACTCGTTATTACCCTATTGTAAGAAAACATCAAAAAAAATATCTTGAGCATACAGTGTCCATTTTGTAAATTGTAAAAAGTACCAAAAATATGTCGATGAGATCTACACTGTGTAATTAGTTTCATCATGACTTAGAAACTTTTTCTAAACTGAACTCTGGATCAAAAAGATTCCTTTAAGCATAACCTAAAAACAAGCTAGTTTTTTTTTAAACAAAAATTAATGATAATTCAATTTTATAGGGCATCAAGAAATCATATGACTTATATTTTAAATACATCAAGGAGACACCACTAAGGATAAAAAATAAACCTAATAAAATCCTACTCACTATATAAAATAACACAGGGTTTAGTAGATTACCACTACCATGAAAGAGAGTATGAATAACTAGAATAGATAACACTAAGGTGGAGAACAAGTTAAATGATCACTAAGAGAAAATCACTTGGGGAGACACTACACATATAGATGTCTGACTCACCATTGGTGTGTCTCAGGATCTCTTTATTCATTATTTGATAATGGAGGATGTCAAACAAGAGTGCAGGTGGAAAATGGATTGATGCCTAGGGTTTTATTTCAACAACTATATAATTAAGAATTTAGGTCATTATATATGATGTTAAACCCTTTAACCTCATAGATAGGTCTATATATGGCTTTAAGAGTGTTTAAGGTGGTGAGGACTGACAACATGTGGTTTGACTATTAGATGAAACTTCAAACTAGCTAGAGGATGCAGGTCAAGTGAGTTAGTATGGATGGATTGATGGTGATGAGCCTATATCAGGCCATAAAGATTTATCCATAATTCATGACTAGCCTCAGCTATGTATACTCTAGTTGGATACTCCCACATATTTAAAACTAATAAAAAATAGCTGTAAAGGACTAGGTGATTACATTTTAGTCTCAATGTCAAATCAATGTTCAATGTGAAATTTAAACAATAAAAAGGTTGTATATCAATTAAACTAGGGAGTTAGAGAAGAAAGACTTCCATAAATCCAAGCAAACTTAGTTATAACATCTAATGAACTAGAATAAAATTCCTTTTTTTTCAAATAATAAAGTCAAAATTTTAAAACTTAACAACAAATACAAAATCAAACAATCTATAAACTAGATTGATACTCTGATACCATATCAAAGCATTGGATATGATCTTCTAGTTTGACCAAATGTACAGATTTTCTTAGTAAGTTATTATATATAAAAAAATGTTTTAAGCAAAACAAGCAATAATATTAAACAAAAACTATAGAAAACATTCAACACACTCATATTGATTAAATAACTCATAAAGAGGTTTATAAATAGGAGAGAAATGTGTAAATCTTCCATGAATGATCACAAAATCCTAGAATAAGAATTTAACTCCTAAGTCAACAATGAGCAAGCAAAGAGTAACATCCAATAGCTAATGATAAAAAAGACTAACTCCATAAATCTAAGAATAACTAAGCAAGCTAACTCATGTGAAAGAATAATCCATGTGTGTATGAATAATCCATATAACAAAATATGAAAAAATAAGTACCTACACTAATAGGTATTTTTTTTGTTGGGGTGGGGGATTTCCCTTAGGGAATACATTCTCATCTATGTATCATCTTTAAAATACCATTTATTGGAAGAAAAAAAGGAAACAACAAGTTTTTCCTTATTAATATTTTTTGGTTGGTTTCAAGATCCCTCCAAGAAACCAGATAGGTTTGGGGGAGAGGGGATGTGTCTTATTTTAGTCTTTGGTTAGAAGCTTCTCACTTTGGTATTTGGATGAAAGTGGGGATCTACTAAAACCCCATAATTTATTTTAATTTTTAGATCTAGGCCTCCTTTTGTGCTTAAGCTAGTTTTATATCTAGTTAAATATTGGTTTGGTGGTCTCTCTTCAAACATTGTAGGGTTTAGATCCTCAAGGGACCTAATTGTTTCCTTTTAAGACTTGGGCCTCTTTCTCTTGTAGTCTAGGTTGGTTTTTGGTCTAGCTAAAATTTGATGGTTCTTAATCTAGTCAAGGTTTGGGTTTTTTTAGGACCCCAATGGATTTTTCTATTGCTTAGTTGGTTCTGGGTCACTCTTGGGATCTTTATGGGTCTCTATTTATTTAATCATATCCCATTTACTACGTAGGTTATGTTGGGATCTTGCTTTGTTGGGTTTGGGCCCCTTGTGGACCTTCATGGTTCTCTTAGAGATATGAGCCTCTTTATTCATTTATTTAGGATGGTTTTTAGTCAAGCTAAAATTGGCTAGTTACCAAAACAATCAATGGTGATAGTTTCCCTTTTTCCTATCACTTTTTATGTTTATCAAGTCCTTTTTATTTTCCTAGTGTGTTACACCTTCTTTTATATTTTGTAATCTAGAAGGAGACCATGATCTCTTGATGTGTTCAAGAAGGATTCCAAACTAGTTCAAAAGTGTGTTTACCTTAATCTGAATAATAGTAAATTATTTAAGAAAAATATTTCTTTAAGTATTGAGCATCAATGGGTTCTTTGAAAAGATGTTCTTCATTAGTTTGTAATCTATAAGTTCCAAGACCAAGAATGTCTTTAACCATATAAGTTCACCACTGCTTTTGAGCATGTTTGCCTTCTTTATCATGGGTATAATCTAATTTGAGGACTAAGTCACTAATATTGAATATACAAACCTTGAATTTTTTCATGTTATTTGGAAATTTGATCTTTGTATTGTCATTTATGTTGTAAAACACCTAGGCAACACTCATATATAAGGTATAAATAATGTAAATGGGCCACATAAAGTTCTTCATTGGGAATAATAATACAAAGAGTTATGTGTAAGGTTGGTAACTCAAATTATAGAGGTAATATAGGTTCAAAATCATATACTAAAGAAAATGGTGGTGTCCCTGTGTAAGTATAAATGTTCGTACAATAAGCCCAAAGTGAAGGTTAAAGTTTTAGATGCTGATCAACATAAATCTTAGATTATATTTTGTGAGATTTTGTTAAGAATATTTTTAGTAGATTCTTCTTAGACATTAGATTGAGGATGATAAGGATTTGAAAATTTATGCATGATTTTGAATTTAGTAGAATTATTTCATATCCTATTGTTGAAGTTCCCACCAGTGTAAAAAATGATAGTATTGGGAATTTGAATGTGACAAATGATCTAATTAAGTATAAATTTAGATATGGTGATACCAGTGACATTAACAAGGTGCATAAATTCAACCCACTTGGTGAAATATTTAGTTCTTATGATGATGAAGACATGACCATATAAATAATGAGGTAATTTACCAATAACAAGGAAATTATAATGTTTGAATTTTAGCAGGAGGAAAGTAATTAAGATCATTATTAAATTGGTATGGATTACAATTTTTGGTAAATACGATAGCATATTTTTCAAGTGTGAGCCATAATTATCCCATGTGTAGGAATTTATGGAATATATTATATATGTTTAAGTGACCACCATAAATTCCACCATGTGCTTGTTTAAGGAGGGAAGGAACCTAATCTTGAGTGACACAATGGAGTGGGCTACCTTTGGTGTTTATATAATATATGATGTAATGTCGTAATACATATTTTTAATATTTTTTGTGAATTATAGGTTTTTTTTAGAATTAGAGTTAAGGATAAGTGTGGTTATCAATAAATTATATAATGTTTTTGTACCATAGGCTTTGGTGGATAGTGACATCTTCAATATGGTAGATAAGAGAGTCTTTTATGGTTGGTAATTTAATATGGTGATTTTCATATGCATGAGAAAGTGGGAATAATGAAGTGCTTGAAGAGGGAAAAAAAGAGGTGGATGTATAAAGTGAATCAGATATGGCATTCTAATCTCATGAAATTGATTCTATAGTGAAGGATTTGAATTCTTGAGAAATAGTGGTTGAAATTTGATGATAAACAATGAAATTCTCACTCTTGCATGGATATTCACCATTAAATTGATGAATGTGAGTTCTTAATAACCTAAAACATGTAGGTAAGGTATGTCTAGATCAATTTCAACATACATTACTAATATGAGAGATTTGTACTCAACCATGTTGTTAGTAACTTTAATGATTAATCATAAAGTAAGAGGTATGCTTTTTCTATGAGGATCAACTAAGACATATCTTACCCCAGATCCTTGGAGTAATTTAACACCATCAAAATTATGGGTCAAAGTATTTTTGTGTAGTTAAATTATAACTTTAGGTAATTATTCAATGATATCTTTAGATTTTGGTTTATAAATGGTAATGTTTGGTTCATCAAGATTATGTATCTCAAGGTCAACCTTGAAATTATGGAAATAATATTTGAGTGAAACAGTTTGGTTAAGAACTTCTATGTATAAAATTTATTCATGGGGAAGAGTATATTTAATATGATTGGTGGCTAGGATAGGAGTTGAAATGAGTTGGCTAATAATTACTAGCCTTTAATCAATTTTTGTGTAATGATTTGTAAGTCAAATTACATCAAGAGAACCTTCCATTTTCCAATGATTTCACTTGTTAAGAAACATTTTGAGAAGAAGTGATGAAGAATATTAGAATGGATGATTAAATTTGTTGTTTGGTAAAGTATGTAGTGGAAAATATTTTCAAACATAAAATAAATGGCAAGATAATCATGTTAAATTTTGGTTTAACATGCCTCATAATCTATTAGAGCATGACTAGTATAATATATGGCATATTCATAGATTGTTTCTTCTTGTTTGAAAAGAAATTACCCAATTGATATGGGGGTAGAATAACTATATAAGATGGGGCACTAATTTTTTGAAGGAGGGTGCCAAGTGGTAGGATATAGGAATTATTCTTTCATGATGTTTAATAGCTTTCGATAGGAATCAGTCCATTCTAAAGCTATACCTTTATTAATAAGGGATTTAATTGAATAAATATGGTAAGCAATTTCATAAAAAAATAATCATATATCCTAAAGTTTTCCAAGGTATGTTAGGATGTATAAAATATATTTAGGAATAAGCATGTTGATAATAAATTTGGTTTTAGTTGGATCCACATCAATTCCTCAAAGAGAAACTAGAAAAACTAAGAGTTTACTAGAGACGACACTGGTCCAAATTTATACTTAATTATATGGTTAAAGATGATAGTGATATCATGAAAATAATTTTCATTATGCTTAGATTTGGTGATAAGATCATCTACATAGGTTTATACAATATTATGTATGAGTTTGTGAAATATATGGGTCATAACATGTTGATAAGTGGCACCAAAAAATTTAGGGCTAAAAGGAATTTTGACATAAAAATAGGTGCCCCATTCTATTTTAAATTTGGTTTTATGTTGATATTCAAGAGAAATGTGAATTTTATTATATCCCAAGAAACCATCCATGAGAGATAAAATTTTGTATCTCATGGTGGAATCAATGATGGTAAGGGAAAATTATCTTTAGGGAAAGTTAAGATTATAAAAGTCTATATAGATGCAAATAACCATGGTTAATTTATTTCATACAGGAAAAATATTAGAATCCCATTAAAAATAGATAACATATTTGATGAATTTAACATCTAAGAGTTTGATGATTTCTTTATGACCTAGGGTGTAAATCTTAGGAAGAATTTTATGTTGCTTTTGATGAATGGATTTGGGATCATGATAAGTAATGATATTATGGAATAAAATACTAGGTTTAATATCGAGCATATATTTTTAGGATCATACAAAAGCTTCATGATATTTATTGAAGAATAAATTAAAACTATCATGCTACGCATAATGAAGTTGTTTGGAGACAATAATAGGTTGAGGGATGGTAATTGTTCCATAATTAATTACTATAGTTCTTTAATAAGCATAGAATTTATGTCTTGGAAATGATAGGGATTAGGAGGGAGTGAAGACACATGATGTTTATTAGGGTGGATACTAGCAATGAATTATTGAAACAAGGAGCCTTTTTCTCAAATAGACCTAGATTATGATGTTGGAATGGGAGTTGAAGTTCTCAAACATGAAATAGTTTTAATATGGATTACTCGGTAGGGAGTGTGGGTAAGGGTATATAATATTCAACATTTATTTCAATATCTAAAATTTTTCTTCCATGTTTATCAAGTTTAAAATGTATTTGTCAAATGGTTGTATCTTGTGTATCTAGGGTAATTTTAGGAGTATGGGTGTGAGATTGTTCAATGGGAGGTAGTGGATATTGAATTAAGAAATTTATTGGATAACTATGATTAAGGATTGGAGGTTGAATTATGTCAAGTTTTTTTATCTCTTAGATGACCAATGGAGTATCTATTAATGGTGCATTGATAGGTGGTTCATAGCCTTTTAGTTCTGATTCACTATCAAAAGATATGTGAATGACATGAACATCATGATTGAAAGCATGTATTTTAGCTAATGCATTTTTATAATGTAATACATATTAGTATTGGGAGTAATATTGCACCATAGTGTAGGTGTCATCATAGGTCAAATATATAACACATGTATTTATTTTAATTGGAACATCAGTAGTGGAAAGTCCCATATTATTGAAAGTATGATGAGACATGGCTAAGGGGTCTTGAAAATGTTTTTCCACCCCATATCCATTACAAGATAAATCCTCATCTATGTAAGATGACTCAAGTGCATTACGTGGAGGAGGGATGTTAGTGGTATCATATATTAAAGGGATGGTTTTATCTCCTTGGAGAAGAGAAGGAGGGACCCATTCCAAGATATTGGGAGGTAATCAAGAGTCATTGAAAATGTTTTATAGTTCATTAGGGTTATTTTCAACTAAATATATGAGAGTCACATGTAAATCCAATTGAATATTGAAAAATTCAAGAAGAGGAATATTATTGAAGTGGGTGATATTAGGAACATGATATTGAGATTTGAGACTTGGAAGTTGGATACTCAAGGAATAGGGATCATTCTCATGTTTGTAATGTTTCCCATTATATATTAATTTGATACATTGGCTAACAAAAGTTGTAATAGCTCACATGTGATGAGTTAAAGGATGTGATTATAATGGAAGATAAAGTATTATAATTTTGCTTTGGATTGTATTTGATCTAATGGTAAGAGGGAGCCAAATGCATCCAAGTGGTTTTTGGTTAGTTTTTTCAATTCCACGACACATGAGTCAAGATTATTTTAGGTTTATTTAGAATATTTGATTTTTTGAATTAAATAAAGAGGTGACATTAATACTTGATACTTCATCAACAATTTTTTTAAATTAAAGTATTATTATTGTTAATTTTGAAAGAAGGGTGGATCATCAGTGTGAAAGATAATTTCATCATTTATCATATCTTCTTATAGAAATTTAATAGAGGGTTTGGTAGATGAAATTATTTTAATAACATGCACTTTTTTAGGTTGATAAGTATTAGGAGGCAATTTAGATTCATTATATGTAGGTTATTCTATGTCTTGGAATTGTTGCATAAGAAACATGTGATGATGGAGAGAAGTTCAAACTAATTCTATGAGAGGAATTTTACAAGGCATAAAACTAATTTCATCTAATAAATTCTACTAGGGTTTCAAATGAGGGTAAGATTGAGATTTAGGTTGATTAGGTGGAGTAATTTGTGGAAGTATTTTTAGATCCAATGATGAAGTTGGATCATCACTAGTGGATGGTATAGAAGATATAGGTAGAGATGTGGTGGTGTTTTTTAGTAGTTGATCATAAGTAGAAGGCTTCTTAGGTTTTATTACAAGATATTATGGGTAGTTTTATGGTGATAAATAGTAATTCTCAATATTTGAATGCAACTATTATTTAAATTGTTGAATTAAATAATCACCATCAATGGCACATAAATATTCATTAGAATGTTGTGTATTGGGGTCTTAGGAAATAGATTTTTGATATTTTGAATTTGTACATTTGATATTTTTTACTCTTTTGATAAGATTGAAGATAATCAAGGTGTTAAATTATAATCATAACATAATTAGCAAATTTATTTATTAACATAAAATAAATTACAAAATTTATAAGTCCATGACATGTTTCATAAGAATGACCTATGTCAGCATAAAACCAATTAAATTTATTTGGGTCATACAACTATGGAGGAGTAATATTGTTATAAATGAAAGGTTTAGATGGATTTAAAAGTCTCTTAATTTATGATACCATCAAGGGTGGGTGGGATGGAATTTTAATTTCAATTTTATCTAATTCTATTTTAATTATAGGGAATTTAGACTATGAATTTGTGTTAGTGATTGAATTAATTAAAGCTTAGAAAGATTCATTGATTGAATTATGATATGGTTTAAATTGTTTCATAATGAAGTCTTATCTTTTGTCTTATTCAAGATCTTCTTGTGAGTTTTGAGGAAAAAAACATTATATTGAAGATAAGTTTTTAATGTGGTAATAACCAGTTTGACAATATTATCATATCTCATGTTGTGATCTACTTTATGGACTACTGATTTCCATATTTTTATAGAAATATGGGTAGATTTAGTACATAAATTTTAGCATGGATAAAATTACCAAGAAAATTTTTAGGAAGATCATTTTTTTTAAATTATTTTACCAAAGCATTGATGATATCCTCTCGCTGGCATATACAATGTTGGGGAATTTGTTTTTACCATTATAGAACATCTCTCATAAGAGTTTTAACAAGAAATTTTGTGGTAAAAAAGTTTTTCTTTGGACCCAATCCTTATATAAACTACTAAATGATTTAATTAAAATAAAAGGGTCTCTCATTCCATCAAATTTAATGGTTAGAGAGATATTTCCAATATCAATGAATAGTATTAATGGAGCTAAAGGTTCATTTTAAATATGTTGAATTTTTTAAGCATGATAGGTTGAGGAATGATATTCCCATTAAAATTTCTAAGAGGAGGAATAAAATTTTGATTATATTTAGTCATGGAAATATGATCTTGTATTTCCATTTGTAAGATATGGTTTTGAATTTGGAACATTTGATTTTTTTTGGTTATTTGCATAACATTAATTTGTTGAATTATTTGAGAAAGAATTTTGGTTATAATAATGGGTATGTTTTGATTGTTGGTAGTGGGAGGTGGAATGTTGGTGTTCATTAGAGAATTAGCCCCTATATTACTGAGATGAGGGCTTCCTATAGGAAGATTCATATGTTGGTATCAATTTATTCAATGGTAAAGTAAGGTAGTTTATAAATGGTACCATTTAGGGTGGGATAATATATATCACCATTTTGAGTGATGTGGATGATGTTCAAATTTGTTGGCCTAAATGAAGGATGTGAGTAATTATGCCACAAGGGGATATCCTATTGGGTGGATAAGGTAGGAAGGAAAGAGGCACCCATGTACACTCAGAATGGGTTGAGGCTATTGAGAAATATCCTAGTGGGTGATTTCATAATATTAATCATTAAAGAGAACCATTAGCCAAAAATGTTGAAAAAGTAGAGAAATCCTCATAAAGTCTAAAAAAGATAACTAAGTTAGCTAGGAAAAATGAGATTGATTTGGTCAATCTAGTGTAATTTTGAGAAATATAGAACAATGTTTGAAAACCTAATAATTTGAGTTGGTCTAATTAATATTACAAGAGAGAAAATAATTAAATTTTTGAAAAATTAGTAAGTCAAGTTGGTCAAATTAGTTTAATATGGTAGAAATATAGTTTTTTTAGAAAACCTACTAAGGAAAAATGAGATCGATTTGGTCAATCTAGTGTAATTTTGAGAAATATAGAACAATGTTTGAAAACTTAATAATTTGAGTTGGTCTAATTAATATTACAAGAGAGAAAATAAATAAATTATTGAAAAATTAGTAAGTCAAGCTGGTCAAATTAGTTTAATATGGTAGAAATATAGTTTTTTTTGAAAACCTACTGACTCAAGTTGGTCAACTTAGTTTGATAGGCATAAAAATATACATTCCTAAAAACCTACTAAATTGAATTGGCCAACTTGGTTTGATACAAGGAAAACATGGCCAAATTAATTTGATAGGTGGAAAAATAAAGTGGTCTTAAATCTTACCAAGTCAATATGGTAAACTTAATTTGATAGCAAGGAAAAATATAGTGGTATGAAATCCTACTAAGTCAAGTTGGTTGAATTAGTTTGATAGGAAGGAAAAACAAAGTGGTATGAAATCATGGTAAGTCAAGATGTTTGACTTAGTTTGATAAGAATGAAAAAATAAATGCTTTAAAATTAACTTAGTTTAACAGGAAAGAAAAATAGAATTATACTAAGTAGTGTTGGTCAATTTAATTAAATTTGGAAAATTTTTAACAAATATTTGAATTATGGAATTTTTATGCTAGTAGTAAAGTAGAAATAATATTGGAATATCTACCATAAAACACACAATTGTAGTAATACGAGTCAATGCAATATATAATATAACAAATAATATTAAACAATAAGAAAAAAATATAATTATGTAACTATTGATGCTAACTAACTATCTGAAAAGAATATCAAGAAGTTGTACTAAAGGGGTTTGACTGATTTTTAGTCTTCCAAAGATGATTATCTATTGGATAGTGATGGCTTAATGTTTTGGAGTGCTAACTATGGAGGAAGCAACATTACCATAACCCACTAAAAATGGTTTAAAGGGTAAGATACAAGTGACTTTTCAGTACTAACCACTAACCAATGCACCAAAAATCAAATAGGTGGCTAGATTCCTAAGGTTCAATTGAAAGGGTGATCCTATACATTTATAAAATACTATGAGGTACATGGAAACTAAAGAACACATTTAACTCTATACCATGGATATGAATATTGAGGAAAGCCCCTCATGGAATAATATCTATAAATGATAAATAAGGACCATAAAAAAAGTAACACATATCCCTTCATGACAATAGCTAAGTAATTTTAATACTATTGGTACATAGTTTCTAGAGAAATCAAGACAAAGAGAAAATAAAGGAAAAAAATTATTGTCAAAAACTAATTTTTCATTTTATAAAGTAAATAAAAAGGTAGCCAACTATTTTCAAAGAAAATGTGAGATTAATTACTAAGAAATTAATGTGAAATGACTTGCTTATGCTAAAAAATAAGGTACACAAAACAAGATTAACCAGGTCAATTTAGTTTTCAAGAAGAAAAAGAAAAGTCAGGTCAATTGATCTAATTTGTTATGAAAATAGAACAAAAATAAATAAAGTTGACTAGGTCGATCTAGTTTGTTTGATAAAGATAATAGACATAATAATAAATCATCTAGGTCTACTTATTGGACTATGTGATATAGTTTTGGTAGAACAACAAACTAGTAAGGATGGTATTAAAAATTGAAATGCTGAATAATTTGACTAAAATACATAAATGATAAACTGAATAAGTTTGACAAAAAATAGAATACTAAGTTTGTTTAGAGTGAACCTAGAAGATATGACTAGATCATCCAAGTTAATTACATTGGTTGAATGAAAATGATAAAAGTTTGATTGTTAACTATATTTTCCATATTTGATTGTCCTACAAAGGTAAAAATTTGAAAAACATAAGGATTAAATGGGATTAACTAGATTGATTTAGTCCAAAGAAAACAATTTTTTTTGAAAATGATAAAATGAAGCTTAATTGGCCAACACCATCTAGTTTTCTATAAGCTAACAAAACTATTAAATTGAACTAGATCAACTAGCTAGATCTAGTTGATTTTAAGATAAAAATTAAAAACATAAAAAAATGACTTATTCAACCAATGTGATTTAGTCTATTTGAGAAAAATTTAGAACAAAAGACAAAACTAGACTGACCAACATGATCTAGTTGACTATAAATTCTGAATCTATAGACAAAGGTTAAGACTAGATCAACCAACTTTATCTAGTTAGTTTAAAGTGAAAAATTAAAAAATAAAGGGTTAGATTTACTTTATGTTAACTAGAATGTATACAAAAAAATAAGATATATCTACATCTTATCTAACTTATTAAAGTCCAAGATTGGATAAGGCAATCAACTAACATCCATTATAATACATGTTTATATTAGAATCATGGTAAAATTGGATTTGATAACCTAACCAAGGGATCTTGCCCCATAAAACCAAAGAAGAGGGTTCCAAATACTCTAGGTAAATGACACTATGAAACAACCCTAGTTAGGTCTAAACACATGAAATAAAACTAATCTAGTGCTCACAAAAAAATGTAGCACAAATGAGAATAATTAAACATAAAAAAATAATTGAGGGATCATGGTAGGAAAATAAGGGACTATATCATTGAAAATGGATTATGGAAATAAAATAAAATCCTATATCTAAACTAAGTTTAAGTATATAGGTAATCTAAGCAAGGAGTTGTACATTCAACATATGTTACGTACACAATGTCTATATAACAAATGAAAAAACAAGAGTTAGGAATACTTACCCTGGGAAAACCTATCGAGTCTGAATCTCTCCCTTAGATAATGGTGATTTACAAGAAGTTGTTTTTGATTGTAAATATCACACTATATAAATGATCTCTAAGCTAAAATACTCCTACCTTGTGTGATCAAGGAATCCAAGAAGGGTGGTTAGATCATATGTTAGCTTCATAATGAAATTCAATCAAAATGAAAATAAACACACTAACATGCATAACACTATCTTTCCTATATCAAAGGGAGGATCATGGTGAAGAAACAAAAATGAATAAAGCACAACTAAAAATGGAAAGAACTCACATAAATTCATTATGAATTCCTTGAATGCTCTAAGAGGTTTTTTCATATGGCTTTCTCGGATTGTGCTTAATAAGTATTAATGAATGGGGCTTGGCTATCTCCATCTCTTCTTGGCACCATGTTTGGATTGGATTTGGCTTTGATATTTCTTGAAATGGTTTGGATTATCTTAATATTATCATTATAACATTATGTATCTCACTCTTGTCATAAAACAGGTATTATAACATTACTCTATCCAAGCTCCTTAAATGGAGAGGTAAATGCTTGTATTTATAGGTTTTGAAATCAAATTATAAAGAGTTAAATCCTATCCTAGGTTTTCTTAATTAACTATATTAGAGTTAAAAGGTGTCCAAACCTCATGGTTAACATGGAATAGGTGTGATTTGAGATATTTTGGATTTTGGACAACTCATAAAAGGTAATGATTACTTCCTAGGATATTCTTCGATTTTGAATTTTCCTTTTTGATAATTCATTTAAATAATCAAGGATGAATTCAATTAGGATTTGATTTTTAATAATACCTTTTAGGATTTTGAATATTTTCCAAGTTTTTATTTAATTGATTTTTGGGCTAAATTAATTTAATTACATGTGATGATGCCAAATTCAAGATGTTTAGAAATTATTAGGCTATATATTCAATGGTTGGTAATAATTAATCTAAAATTAGGTATGACCATCAGTGGCCACTTTTAGGTGTCTATAGTTTACCTCTATTTGGGAAGGCATTGCAAGATGTAAGCACAATAATATTTTATCAAAGAATAAAAATGTTCTTTGTGCTTATGAATTTAACAACAATGGATGAACTATAGGGTGCCCCCTTGAGGGAGTGGTTATTAAAAGGGTCAGAAAGTGATCCCTTGAAATAAGGAAATGAGGGGACCAAATAAATGAAAATGATGGGGTGATAACATAATGATTTGTCTAAAGTTAGTCAAAGTCACTAATAATGTAAGTGGGATGATGTACAATGGTTTACCCAAAGGAATTTATAATCATTATACCTTGATAGTGAAAAATGTGATATGATAACACAATGGTCTGCCCAAAGGTGGTTATAATCATTGTGAATTTGGAGCTTCCATAGTTAGGGTAGACAAATAAGATAAAAACATGCCCTAGTTCGGCAGAAAAAAGTGAATAATTTAACCAAAGGTGATTATAATAATTAACCATCAAATTGGTGATAACACAATGATTTTCCCAAAGGTGCTTAGAATCATTGAGAATGTAGATGGGTCGGTGTACAATGGTTTTCCAAAAGGTAGTTATAAGCATTATACACTAATTATGGAAAACAATATTGATGGATGAGGATTGAAAACATAATGATGACAACTTGATACAGAGGATAAAGATGAATTGGGACAACTTACTAATAATGAGATTCTCATTCAAACTAACAAAGGTTGAAATTATTTTGTTGTTTAGTTACTCTATCTGGGATATGATTTGGAGTAGATAGAGATTATTACTAGTCCTAGTGCCAAGGAGAAATGGATGTTGCATTACTCTATACACTTCTCAAAGCTGATTTTTACTATATCATGTGATGGTAGGAATCATGATAAAACACCATGAGGACTTGGCCAAAATATGCATAAGTAATAACTATCAATATCTAATATTCAACTAAAATTAATGCACCAAGGATTAAAACAATGCTGATAATGTTAACATATGAATATGGATATATTAAAGAATAAATGCATAAGGAATCACCCAATGAATGCACATAGACCTGAATCAAGTCAATAGTAATTAAATCAAGCAAATAGACACATAAATAAATAAACAAAAAAAACATGAAGAGAAATAAATGAAAAACTGATGATTAGTCACAATGTTAGTATAAACAACACGACACATATAAGATGGTAAGCATTTCCCCTAGAAAATAGGTGAGAACTTAATAAAAATACAAGATATCACAATAAAATAAAATTAAGGGGGTAGCTGAGTTGTCTCCATATGCACTAGACAAGTGGACGTTGCCTACATACTTCCATGGATGTGATGATCTAATAAAAACTTTAGGATGAATGTAGCTCTCCAAAGAAATGAGATAAAAGAAAAGTATGATAGAAAACAAACATGATGGATGTGATATAAGAATAGGATTGAACTCATAAAATGGTGAGAGTGTGGGATAAAAGGCCAAAAAGGATGGGGAAACTAAGTGACAAGTGATTTCTTGTGACTAAGTGAGGGTTCTTTAAATCTTTAAGGTAAAGAAGTGTTTTTTGTTTTTTTTTCTAAATGGTTTTCATATGTTTTTGGAATTTTGGAGTATCTCAACTTGATCAATAATGATGAAATACCAAATATCTAAGCTCACAATAAAGTGAGAGCATGACTAACGTGAAATTGCTCAAAAAATGGTGAGAGTGTACCTAACTTGAAAGGATGCTTACAAAATGGCAAGATCATAATGGAGAAGGGGGGATTAAGCTAACCTCAACAAGTATCGAGAACTACTCACATAGTCTAAAAATGGAATTAAGTCATAGTAGTTCTACTTTACAATAGAGGAATTTTACTAGTATAACATCCAATTTAAACAAAATAGGCATAATGGCATAGTATGACATAGGAATGGCTAGTTGTTATGTCAAGGCATAATAAAAAATGTTATCTTTAGTTTTCCAATAGGTAGTTATAACTGGGATATAATAGATTAGATCAATGATACTAATTTACTCATAGGTGATTATAATTAGTAGCAAGACTAGTAAGACATTGATTTGCCCATGTAGGTAGATATAATCAGGATCACATAAACACACATGATTAGAATGAAAAAATAAATGAAGGATGAAAATACCAAAACTTCTATCATTCTACTCCAAAATACTACCTTTGTCTAGAACTCTTAAAACAACTGATAAAATTGATCTAATTATTCATGCTAAAAGCATGAAACTAATGGATGAACCGAGGTTAAATAGGATAGGTAGGGAGTGATGAAAACATGTTAAGTTGATAGAATAGAGTGATAGGATGGATAAGTGATAGGCAAAGTGATATGATGGTAGACTGATAGAATTGTAAGATGGAAAAATGGTATGGTACAAATAAAAATATTTATAATATGGTACAACTTGAAATGGTACCTTATATACACTACACCAAGTCACTCAAGAGTAGTACCACTTGAGGCATATAATGTTCATAGGCTCATTAAGTTCATCCCAATCTAGTGTTCTGATATTTTATGCTCTTATGTCATAGTCTACAAATATGATTAAAGGACCTACTTTTTTGGGTTTAAAATCACCTTTATGCTTCTTCTTGACTATGGTATTCTTTTGTTTCTCTTTGAGGACAAGATTACCAAGTTCAAAGTTTCTATGTTTCATACACCAATTGTAGTGCCCACAGAATCAATTATAACATGCTTGAATGTGATTGACTATGTCCTTGTATTTCTCATCAAGTAAATCTAGCTCTTACAAGAGAGATGCTCAATAATATTCTTTGTCTAGGACATGATTTAAAGAGATGAATAATGATGGTAACTCAACCTCCATGGGAAGAATGGCCTCAGTGTCATAAATAAGTGAGTATGGAGTGGAACTTATGGGAGTACAATGATTGGTATAGTATGTCCAGAGGGAACATAATATCTAAAGGTGCCAATTACAAGTGACATCATTGATAATATTTTTAAGGATGTTGATAATGGTTTTTTTTTATGATTTTAGAAAGCCATTACCTTGAGGGTAATATGCTATGGAAAAATGTTAAGTAATCTTGTACTTGGCACATAGTGATTCATCATCCTTATTTTTGAATAATCCACCATTATTAGATATAATTTTAGAGGGGATACCATAGCATCAAATGAGATGGTTGAATATGAATTTGTAAATTTACTTTCCAGTCATGTAAGGGGTATAACTTCAACCCACTTAATGAAATATTTTGTGGAAGTAAGGATATGTTTATGGACATCATATGAGGTGGGGTTTATCTTGCCAATGAGATCAAGGCCCCATGAAGCAAATGGGCATGGTGTCAACATTGGTTTCAAAGTCTTGGATGGGGAATGTATTAGATTAGCATGTTGTTGACATTTATTACATCTTTTCACATATGCAGCAGCATTTGCATCCATCATTGGCTAATAATAACTAGTACACAAGAAATTTTTGGGCAAGATGGCCTTTCTAGTGTGGGAACCGCATATGACTTTTTGAACTTCCCATAATGCTAATGTTTATTCTATCAAAGGAAAAAAATGGAGAGTTTCATCAAAACTATGGTAGTAAGGGTTGGTTTGAGTAAGGTATAACATTGGGCATTGTGAATGAAGGCCTTGGATTGTTTTTGGGATAAGTCTGGTGGCATAATATGGTCATAAGTGTATAGGTGTGGATACCATGTAGAGATGAGACCAATAATATCATATATATTTATGATGGTTGATGGTTCATAACTATCACTAGTATATTTTCAATGAGAAAGTGGTAGTCTTTTACCATGTTTGTATATCAAAGGAGTGACCCAATGGTGGCCATGGCATATATTACTTTATTACTTTCCCTGGGTATATTTTCAAATTAGATGTTGGTAATTTAATATTTGAGAGTGTCAATCATGGCCTTATAGGGAACTAATTTTTCATCTTTGATCTAAAATTAGTTTGTAACATGATTGATGATTAACTGTGAATCACCATAAACCTTTGGATGAGATATGTTCCATTTTACTACCAATCAAAGTTATGCAATGAGTGATTCATATTTGGCCATGTTATTAGTACAAGGAAAGTTGATTATGAATGACTTAGTGATTATATCCCCTTATAGAGTGATAAAAAAGGCCTACCCTTGATCCATGTGTTGTGAATGATCCATCAAAATATAGTTTCTAGTGTTGCTCCTAAAGATGTGTGTAAATGATGTGCATGATGGATTCATTAGGAAATTAGAATGTGAGTTGTTTTGTATCTACAAGGGGTGATTTAACAATCTAATATGTGAGGACTTGCCCTTTGATGGATTTTCAGTTCACATATTCTATCTCAAAATCACTGAGAAGTATGATCCATTTGGCCATGAAACCTTGTAAAGTTATTTTAGATAATAGATAGTTGAGCGGATCTACTTTTGAAATGACTATGGTTTTATTGTTCAACATGTAATGGTGTAGTTTTTGAGCTGCAAAGACCATAAATAAACATGATGTTTTAATGGGCGTATAATTGTGATCATATGCTACCAGTGTATGGCTTAAATAATACACAACATGCTCTTTTATCTTATCATCATGTTGAGCTAAAAGTGACCCAAGGGATTTATTTATTGCTAATATGTACAAAAGGAATGATTTCCATATCATATGAGGGAATAAAAATTGAGGATTTTCAAGATAATCCTTTAGCTATTAAAGATCTTTCTAAAAATCTTCATCCCAAAGAGATGTCACACCCTTATTCAAAATATGTGTAAAAGGATGAAACTTGTCATATAATTGAGATATGAAGTGTTGAATAGACTAGATTTTACCCTATAAACTATGGAGCTACTTCATATTAGTTAGTGGTGGCTTATTTTCTATGGATCATACTTTTCTTGGGCTACTTCAATGCCCATGCAAGACACAATGAAGCCAAATAATTTTCCTGAATTAATGCCAAAATCACATTTTTTAGGGTTGAGACTAAATTTTTATTCACATAGTCACTCAAATATCCTTCTCAAAGCTTTTGGATGATCAACCCTAGTATTTTATTTGCCTAGTATGTCATCAACATATTATTCAATAATGTCATGCATCATATCATGAAATATGACTATCATGGATCTTTGATAGGTGGATGCTACATTATTAAGACCAAATGACATAACTTGATAATAGAATCTTCCCCATGGAGTGGTGAACACTATTTTGTGTTCATCTTCTAGTGCTATTTGAATCTAATTGTAGCCTAAGAATCCATCCATCAATGACAGCATCTCATAACCCATTTTGGAGTCAGTAATCATGTAAATGTTTGGTAATGTAAATTCATCCTTAGGGAAATGTTTATTAATATCCCTAAAATTAGTGTAGATCTTGATTCTTTCTAGCTTTTTACTAATTGGCACTACATTGGAAATCCATTTAAAATAGTTGATTGGCCTAATACATCTCACTTCCAAGAGTTTTTCCAAATTTTTCTTTACCAATACAAAAATACAAGGATGAATTTTTCATAAATTTTGTTTCATTGGTTTAACATTAAGATATACCACAAGGTGATGAATAACCAAGGTGGGGTCCAAACTAGGCATGTCATAATAGGCCCATATAAAGATATCATCAAATTCACATAATAGGGTTGTAAGAACTTCATGATCATCCTCAGTGAGGAATGTGCCTAATTTGATCCATTTTAGGTCATATAGAGTCTTGATGTTAACCTTTAAAGTATCCTTTACTATAAGGGTCAAATCATCTTCAAGAATAGTGGGCAAATATTTGAACTATTTGGTTATGTAAGAGTCCTTTGTTAGGATAAGTTATTCATGTTCTCCTAGACATGATGAATCAAAATCCTTAATGGGAGGGATGGATATGTAACAAATAATTTTGGGAATTCTTAGATTATGTGATCAAAGGCTCACTATTCTTCTAGACTAAATTTAGACCCATAAGCAAGTTCACTATGATTGATATCCTGGATGATTTGATGAAAAGCCTATTCTTATTCAAGACATAACTTGGACCAATAAACAAGTTCATAATTGGTGGTCTCTTGGTATATACTTGAATAAGTTTGAACACCACCATCTAATAGTGCCTGAATAAGGTTTTCACCACTAGACTAACATTTATCTTTACTTTTTCCTTGGATGAAAAGTGCCTCAAAGAGGTTTTCACTTTAAGACCTCAATGTTTTATTTATTTGTTTTTGGCTAAGGGTGTTCACCCACTCTCTAAAATAGGCTTCAATATCCAATTTTATTGAGAACATTTTTTTGTGATCTCCCAATGGAACATTGACCCTAAGGCCTAGAAAATTGTAAAAGGCCTCATCATTCTAAAACTCATCAACCGACATGTTATATTCTTATTGGATTTAATTTATTAGTTGGGGATAGTATAATGGTAGTGGATTATGATGAATGACTAGTCGAAGGGTACAAATGGCATTATTGCCAAATAGATTAGTATATGCTAGGTAATTGAATTAGCTATGATCAAACTCTGTTTCACTACCAACATCATCATTACTAGTCATTGGTGATCGAACTCGAATAAGATACATGGGGTCACCCCCAGGTGATTTAAATCCAAGCCTATAGGTTCTTTTATATTTATTCATAGAAATTGGCTCAAGTGTTTTTTATTGATTTGGCATGAGACCTCCTCCTTTATAGTCTTTATTTTCCATGATCTAATTTAGAATGGGATACTTGGAACTCTTATAATAGTCAACTAATTTATCATTATATAACCATGATTCATCTCCTTCAAGAGGGTATTATGTTTGGCTAGAGGTTGGTATGAAAGTGACACGGGGTGGACTATGATAATGCCTTTTGTCATTTCTTTACCATTGCATGAGTGGTTTGTATTTTGGTCTTCTAAAGGGCTTGGGGTTCTATGGAAGCTTTGTAATGTGAAAGGTGTCATGGGTCAACTATTCTCTTGGGCCATTATTCAAGATGGTATAATTATTGGACATTTTAGGAGGTGGCATGAGGGAAAGAGAATCAAGGGTATCAAAGTTAATGCAATTGGCCTACAGTAAATTAATCAATATTTTTTTCCCCTTGTCTTGATTTGTGATTATATTCATGCCAAAATGGTAATTATAGCTCTTAAAAATTACCTCTAAATGTTTATAGTGCTCGTACAGATGCAAATATCTTGGAATACTAATCTCCATTCCTGAATGGGATAACTTGATACACTAGTGCAATGTTGATGGGACTACACAAATCTCATATAATTAAGGTATACCCAAAAGCATATTGTATGAAAAATCAAGATCTAACATATGGAATAATGTATCCTAGGTCAAGGGCCCAATGATAACTAGGAAGCTAATGGTGCCTTATGATTCTTATTATTCATTATCTTATGCTTTGATGGTGATTATTTATACTTGGAGATCTATTGTCATGTACCCAAGAAGCTTGATGAGTTTTAAATACATAATATTTAGACCTCATCCATTGTCTATAAGGACACACTTCACTTTAGGCCTGATTATGTGACTTTAATGTATAATGGATTATTGTGTAGTGGGCCAAGAGATGACATATCACTTTGTTTGAAGGTTAATTATTGGGCTAGAGGTAGGTATCCAACCAAAAGCTTGAAATATGTCAAGAGATATGTCATTTAGAACTATGGATTGACCAATGAACTCTGTCAAGATGTTTTTGTGGATTGTTGATGTATGCAATAAATCTAAAATAGAGATTTGTGTTGGTATATTTTGTACTTGTTCCAGAATTTCAAATGTATTTTATTGGATAGTGGTAAATGGATTGTTTCAAGGTAAAATGACTGGTTAGATAATGGGTTAAGTGGCAGATGGTTATGGGCCTAGTATGGTTATCCTTGACCATTAAGTTGTGATTTCAAAATCAAGATTAGGTATAAGACCAATGTTGATAAATAATGGTGGAGGGGGACTAGATAGGATAAGTTTTGGTTATTAATGCACTTGTGAATTATTATAGGCTAATGATGAGTTATCAGTATAGGGTCCTAACATGGGAATCCCTACCTGTTAACTCACCTATGTGTAGTCCTAGGTCAAGGAAGGATTACCAGAATGGTTTGGTTGATTTGGTATGATTAGAAATAGTTTTGCTTGATTGGTACTTAGTCTTAGATTAATGTAAATGGTGGTAATTTGACCTCCTATAATATGGCCTATAACTGAGTTATAGTTATGTGCAACTACATGGTAGCTCTATTGGTTGTTCACACCATTTTGGCCTTGGTTCTGTCTATTATTTTGACATTTTAGTTTTGCTCCTAATTTTTTAAAGTATGTTGGTTTTATTGGTTCAGCCTTGGTTATTGATATTGTTTTTGTTAATGTTTTATTGGACATTTTTGTTTCTATTATTGGTTGTTATGTTGGGGAAAAAGACTCTAATAAATGTTAAGGCTCTGATTGAAGGTGGAAGTTCTACAATCCAATATGATCTCTCCATTTTCCAACATATTATAAATTACATGTCTAATTTGAACACAATAGTATAAATTATGGCCATTAACCCTATGAAAATCATAAAATTATTTTGGCCTGTACTAGTCTAACATGTTAGCACCCTTACAAACTTGCTCTTTTGAATAGGCCATCTAATCAAGTTAGTTACTATGAGTTTGTGTAATACTAATTCAATGGGCTCTCTAATGTTATTAAAAGAATGATGATTAGGAATGTTTATCCTTAGAAGAGAAGGTTTTTAAAGGCATAGGTTATTGTGTTTGTTGTATTTACTACATTGGTCTAGGTTGTTGCACTTGTTGTGCATACTATGG
Organism: Torreya grandis; assembly: GCA_037957365.1. NCBI lineage: Eukaryota > Viridiplantae > Streptophyta > Pinopsida > Cupressales > Taxaceae > Torreya > Torreya grandis. Next base: position 1,049,144 of record JARHVA010005541.1, on the reverse strand, counting down.
CCATTAAAAAGGTTGTTGGTTATGAGTTATTTAGAAGGGAAACATAAGCTAAGAAGATTGTGTTAACACTATTTTGACATATCATGACTCTATTAATCCATTACCTATTAAATTATTATTATGGTTAAATTTATTGGGTCTTTAATTATTATTGGCATGTGCTAGTACTGACACTTACGCTTAGACTAGATGTTGATTTTGGCCATTCTTATTATTTTGATTTGAGATTTGATTTGATGAGACTAGTTTAATGATCCCTTTGTTAATGAGGTATCTTTAAATCAATAAACCTTTTTCAATTATTTCTTTGAATGTGTGCACACATTACAACTCCAAATTGTAAGATATCTCACTATGTAAATTTTTGGTAAAAATAATAGCTAATTGTTTGTCTAGTATATTGTGGGTGAATCAACTTAAAATGGATCTCCATCACTATATATAACTTGTGAATTTTTCACCAAATTTCTCTTTTGCTTGTGTTAGATATACCAATTAAGTTTCATGATCAATATTATAAGAGAAGTACTGCATAAACTTATCCAAGAGATTGTCAAAATTGGATACTAAATTTTAGGGCAACTTCAAGAATAATTCCAATGCTTGCCCTATTAGGCTTCATGAAAATAACAATGAAAGTTAGATGTTTCTATAGGCCACTAGTTGGCACACAACAAAGAATTTTTTCATATGGGCTTTGGGGTCACCTTTCCCTTTGTATTTGTCAAAATTTTGTGGCTTATACCATGGAGGAAATGGTATTTACAAGAACTCCATGTTGAAAGGGTAGTAACACACATCATCTAAATTTAAGTTTTTAGTTTATTTCCCCACTTGAATGAGGGCAATTGCATCTTTCATTTATTGTATCTCTTGTGTGAAGAAACTAGTGGGATCATTAACATGTTGAGGTGGAGGTTGTATGGTCACTAGTTGATTACTTTAATCAAGGTATGATAGAGGAATTTATTGGGGAATGTTGGATTGGCTAAGAAATGGGATAGGAATACACATATGTGGATTTGGGTACAATTTTTTAAATTACACTTGTACTTGTGAGATATTCTAGTTGGGGTTATGTATGTAGACCTAATGTTAGGAATACTATGATTAGTATGGAGGAATATAACTATATTGTACCTACTAAGGTTTAATAAGGACATACTACTGATAAGTCATACCTAGCTGATTGAGATGGACTTGTGAGCTAAGACCCTATTTTTGAACTTATGGCACATTTTGGATGAAAGGAAATTATTGCCTAAGAGGTACTTAAGGAACATTTAAACCTCTTTTTTGCATGAATCCCTATTGGGAATTGGACACATGTTAGTGATTCAACATCTATTATTAACTATTATTAACTAATATTTACACATTATTGGTTAGACATCATTTGGTTTTAGATCAATATTTAGTTTTTGAATGAAGAGCTATGTTTATTACTACCTATCAAGGTGAAACATTGTTTTCCCCCTATTGAGATGTAAATATGATTTACTTATGATATGTGTGTATGTTTGATAGTGTCTATTATTGTGGAATATTATTCATCACTTTTTGGGGTAGAGTAAGATTTATCACATTATACTATGACATGGCACTAGTTGTTAGCTGACTAATTAATCCTTAATGTTATGTGCCTGATAAAGTAGTTGGTTGGGGATTAGAGGTAGTTGGCTAAGACTGGGAAGTATCAACTCCTACTCCTTGAGTTTATAAACCACTCACAGTGTTACTAAAAGGCACATTTTATTGTTGACTATGTGTTTATGTGCTAACACCACTTTGGTTTAAATTAGATGTTACTGACATATTATCAACTACATTTTGCTCACTATTCTATGTAGAAGCAGAAGACACTTCTTTAATGATTAGAGTATTAAACATGTTTTCTACTAAAGTGTTTTATGTAGTTGGTTCAAAACCCTAATTTATTGACCAATCAACTCAAATAAAAATCCTATTGAAGGGAGTGAATGAATAAGAGGTGTATTTGATGTGGTCATATTGCTATATTTGCATGCTAAGTTTTGATATGTTTGGTATGTTATCAATATTTTAATGAATTATTCCTCTATGAGACTTATTTGTGTGAAAATAAAATTTGGATCTTGATATGGCATTGGTCCTAGGGAATTTGGATTGCTAGAAGAGGCTTGTTCATTACTTGGATTGTAAAAAATGTTGTAATGCTCTCTTAATAGACTTGTAAAATTACCATGCCCTACCTTTGTAGCTCTATTAGGATCATATGCTGATGGCATCATAATATAATATGGTTTCTATTGAACTTGTTTACAACCATAGGTACAATAGCTAAATATTGGGTCATCTATTCTTGGTCTTGTTCTATGTAAGGAGTGATAACCAAATAATTGGTCAAAGGATCTTAACTTTGTTCCCCTATTTGAGTGTTATACAGTGGACAAGAATCCATATCCAAAACAATAATGTCTCCATAAGGGTCCTAAATAAAGTCCTCTTATGTGATAACATTTCCATATCCTAGATTGTATATAGTTCCACTACATGTATAGTGAACCATGGTTAAATATATGACAAATGATTCACAACAAGATGGATTAGAGTTATACAAAATTGAAAATCTATGTCTAAAGAGATAAAGAGGTTCAAACTCTATCTCACTTAGTCAAGGGTGGATTTGTATCTACAAAAATTTTGATGCAAATATTTGGTAAAAATAGTATAACATCAAATGTTTTACATAAACAAGGTCAATTAAAATGACCTAAAAATAAGATTCAAAAGTCTAATGTCCAAACATGTTATAAATAGGTCTAAAATAGAAAAGGGAAATGTTTCTAGGTCTTTTGTCCAAATGTGTAGTCAAAATCTAAGCTCAACTATGATATGCTAGGATTTTTGGCCAAATGTAACATCAAAACATAGACTTGAAACAAAGGATGATGATCTTAATATAAAAAAATTGAAATTCTTTAGCAAAGACATAAAAATGATCAAATAGGTGTAAAAACAAAAAAAGGCACTTTGAAGATGGACTGATTCTATCAAACAAAGGCACAAACAATAAGGTTTTGCAACTTTAGTAATCAATTAACCTAAGTTGTGCAACCCAAAAGAGAAAGATCTATGTATCAGCCCTTGCATGTCGAGGCCTAAATATAAATCAATAAATGTTTGGATCCAAACTTGTAAAATTTAATAAAATATTAAACATAAGTAAACTAGGGTTTTGATGACCAATAATCTAGGCAAATTTGAATAACATGACTGTGCTAAACAAATATCCAATAAGACACAATTGATTGGTTCAAACAATGATAATTTGGACACAAGATAAGATAATTCTTATGCAACAATTTTGGCTACATAACAATGTTATCACTCCCAAAAGATGTGACAATTTTATGTTACAAATAATTCTAAGGCACAAGACTTGAAATGATTTGGGAAACATAATTTTACCCATCTCAATCAAGTTCCATACTTAATTATTTTAACACTAAAGTCTTCTAAGTTAAATCAAGGTGTCAAATAGATGACATAACACTTACTCAAACAAGGGAGTAATGATGGACACAAGACTCTTTCATAAAATGGTATAAACAATAAATTTTTATATCTAACACACTAATCAATAAAATAATAAATGATAGAAATACAACTAAGTATATCATCCTAAATCCTATCAAGATGTGACAAAGTGGGGTTGACTAAAAATTACAAGTTTTGACTATCTAGATTTATCCCAAGTGTGGTTAACACAAGAGAATCATGATGTCATTTGAGTTTATAATAATAAACTTATCATGCAAGGGTCTATTATTTTGCATGACAATACCATCATTGGACTTCTTAATGGTATCCCTTGGTTGACTAGACCTAACTCAGGCCTTCATTACTAAAGGAAAGGTTATCTACTCAACCACCTATCTCTATAAATATGCATTCCCATCTTTGTATACCCCACCATGGAACATGATTTAACAATACTAGGAGATGAAGCCCTGGGTCAATGCTTCCCTATAAAACCCATGAGAGGTAATGGCATCCCCTTCATAATCCAAAATGTATGAAAATAAATACTAATATAAATAATTTGGGGTTGAAACTTTATTTTTATTCCTTGTAATAGGCATTAAAATCAATGAAAAGGTGCTTTTGATCACATGAGTTCCCTATAGAAGATGGGGGGAGAGCATACATGCGTTATTCTTTTTGTGAAACAAACAAATAATAAATAGTTTGTAAATAATTGAGAGTGAAGTTTGATTTTAGGCACCAAATTGAAATGTGATGATGTTATTTACTTGTCCCCTTGGCTTAAGTGTGAAAACTTGAAATAATTTCACAAAAAACCAACTAAATTAAAATGCATCTATGTTTGTTTTAAGCCCAAAAGTCTAAATGTGTAAGACCTAGCCTAAATTAATTCTTAAACACCAAAAGTAAGTGTTTAAGATTCAAGAATTTGTTTTAAGCTCTAAAAATGAAGTATTTCTAAGACTTAACCTTCTAGATTATTTTTAAACACCAATGTACAAATGTGTAAGATTTAACATGTTCATTTTAGGAACCAAATTGAAATGTCCAAGATTTGACTAATTCCTTTTAAAATCCCAAAATGAAATGTTTGATTAGTCTAAACATGTAAATTAGTGTTCCAAATCATGTCCATGACCTACAATTATGAGATAATAATGTCCTACTTTTAATCACTTTCTTGTATGGGTAAATGATGTATGAAATTTAGGTCTCATGTTTTATTTTGTGAAAAACATAGTTACCATGGCTGGTCAGAGATGATTGATGCCATTTTAGGGAACCGTCACTAGTTGGTCTATGAGAGAATTGGTGTAAGTCATAAGAATTGATGTTGGTGGATTAATAACATTGTCAATCACCTATGAACCCAAAGGAAAAACTGATACAAAACAAAAAAAATGTTAGATTAGGTCTAGTTAAAAAAAATCTTAAGAAAACCTAAAAGGTAAAGTTTAGTGAATAGATTTAAATTATTTTAAGACCAATAAGTCTCATAAAGTAATGTTGAAAAGAATCACTTTAAAATTGTTTTTCCCCTGCAATCTAATCATCAATGGTTTACACATAATTAGGGTCAATTGAATAAAACCATGGTCTAATTAGGTCAAATTGATGTTGGTTACACCTGACCATTGCTGGTCTTTGTGTAGATCTAAGAAATATGAAAAAAGTAAATTATAGCCAAAAAAAGGTTAGAAATGCAATTTTAGAGAAATTTAAGCATTCATTTATCAGTTTTTGAATTTCATCTTCATCTCTTTGGTATGTGGGGTGCTCATGATCCCATCAAGTCTGCCATTTACAATCAAGGAATCCAATAAGGGTGGTTAGATCATATGTTATCATCATAATGAAATTAAATCAAAATGAAAACAAACACACTATAAAACATAACATTATCTTACCTAGGTCAAAGGGAGGAGCATGGTGAAGAAACACAAATGAACAAATCACAACTAAAAATAGAAAGAACTCACATAAATTCCTTACCAATTCCTTGAATGCTCTAAGAGGTATCTTCATTTGGCTTGCTAGGATTATGCTCAAGAAGTATTCATCAATGGGACTTTGATATTTCCATCTCATCTTGGCACCATGGTTAGATTGGCTCAATTTTGGAATTATAAAACTATGTATTTCACTCTTTTCATAAAACCTACATTATAACATTAATCTATCCAAGCTCCTTAAATAGAGAGGCATATGCTTGTATTTATAGGTTTTGAAATAAACATGGAATGAGTTAAATACTAACCTAGGTTTGCTTAATTAACCCTAGTAGAGTTTAAAAGTGTCCAAACCTAATGATTAGCATAGAATAGGTGTGCTTTGAGATATTTTTAATTTTGGACAGCTCATAAAAGGTAATGATTACTTCCTAGGATATTCTTTGATTTTGAATTTTCCTTTTTTATAATTCATTTAATTTCTCAAGGATGAATTAAATTAGGATTTGATTAGGATTTGCTTGTTAATTAATCCCTTTTAGGCTTTCGAATATTTTCTAAGTTTTGATTTCATTGATTTGGGAATTTTCTCTATTTAATTGATTTTTGGGCCAAATTGATTTAATTGCATGTGATGAAGCCAAATTTGAGATGTTTAGACATTCTTAGGATAGATGCTCAATGGTTGGTAAGATTTGATCTAAATTTGAGTATGAAGCCATTGGTGGCCACTTGTAAGTGTCTAAATTTTGCATCCAAGACTTCCACAAGACAAGTAATCTTTTCTCCTAAGAAAAACCTCAAGAAGTGGTTCCTTAAAATGTAGATTTAGTATAACTATGAATTATAATGATGCAAGAATGAATGTTCCTCCATATTGGATTGAAATAAGCCTTGAATTTATAATAATAGATAGTTATCCATAACCTTTCCATAATTTCAACTGATAAGATCATCCATCTTCATCCTATTAGATGGAAAAATTTATGATTAGGTTTTGAACTAAGTCAACTAGGTGAACTTAGTTTTTTAATGTGTCATTAATCCTTTCTAACAAGATCAACATAGTAGAATTAATAGAAAAAGGGGTTATTTTCTTAGTTAAGGGATATTAAAAGTAGAAATGCTTAGGGAAATGTGTGGATGAGGTTTCAATTACTTGGGGTGTTAGATAAGTAGGATTTGTAATGGATTTAAGTAATGATAGTGTTGACCAATAATTATGTGAAACACCAATGGTCTTCCCACCCCTTTCCCAATACAACCTTTAAGGTGTGCACTTAGAGAGAAATAAACTCAATAGGTTCATGTAAGAGATAAAACATCATTAAATGATAAAGTTTAAAAATATTTAGTGTATAAATAATGTATCCTTTATAACTGTATTAGGGAAAAATTAAAATCAAGATTCAAATTTCAATGATAGGAACAACATGTCAAATGACTAAAAATCATCTTCAAATTCATGCTAAATATTTGAATTGGGAAAGGAAAGAATATTTAATTAAAATAAATTATTTAAGTAAAAAATATATACCTGAGTATAGAAAATAATTTACCTCCAAGTATAATGGTGTTCCCTGATTTTGATAATAATATTCTTACACTTAATGTATTGGAATGTTGGATTCTTTTGATAACTTAAGACTTGTAATAATGGAGATGGAATAGAAAAAATTACAACATGTAATTGCATATTATTCATTCATGGTTTGGAAATGTGGGTGTGCATGCTTATATAGGATATGTTATAAGAAATAAATGGATAAATTTGACTCATGAAGAATTATAGATCAAGGGTGGAGAATTATTTTGGGATTTAATTTTTTTTTGAAAATACTAGAAGGAGATTAGTGTGAGGTTATAGGAAAATTAGAGAAGTATATATGTCATTAGGATCAATAAATTAGGTTATTTTATGATTAGAAAAGATGATTTATAGGAGGATTTAGTGGGGTAGGTGAGATAGAATTTTAAATTCAAAAACAGTGATTGATTTTATTAGTGACTAAATAGAGGTGTCATAAAGCTATAATGTTATGATTAATTATCATATAGAGGGTAAGGTTAGTGTGTGATATGGAGATTATATGAAATATTAAGTTAATGACTAGAATAGGATAATATTAAAATGCATAATAGATTAATTAATGTGACTAGTTGGTGAAGTTAGCATGATATTGATTTTAATAATGAAGTGAGTGAAATTAGATGTATACATTTTGAATTTATTTGAAATGGAATTATAATTATAAGAAGAGTGACGGTCTTTCATAAAATAGAGATTATCATGAAATAATATTAGTATGCTATGACAAATTATTCTACCTTGAGGGAATTCCTGGCAAGCGGTGATATGGTTGGCCACTCAAAAGTAAATGAGGGGTGGGGTGTCTAATGGGATAGGATGTGAAAAATAATATGATGGAGAAAATGAACTATGTAAATTATTCATAAATATATTATTCCCCTAGAATATAAATATACAAGGGAGAATAAAAAATCATGTCATGAATTTAGATGTAGCCAAAATTTAAAACAACCATGACAGTATGATGATAAATAGGATATAATATTTTAGACATATCCCTGGTAAAGCCACATGATATGAGAGATATAGGTTTAGATTGAATGAGTAGGCACAAGATCTAGATGAATCTTAGGTAAGTATGTATGCCAAGGAGATCTATAGGCAAAGGGGATGATGCAACATGGTATTTATACATGTTATAGGTAAAGACACATGCCAAGGAAAGATGTTGGAAAAGGAGTGATGGGACACAAAATTTATATGTTTCAAAGGAAAGGATGCATACCAAGGAGAGGTGAAAATAAAAAGGATGTGTGAAGAGTGTTGATACGAGGGTATCAAATTAAGACATATACATACAAGGCTTCATCTTGGGAGAGTTGTAAACCTAAAACATTAGACTTCAAATGATGATTTCAATATGTGTGACTCAAAGCATAGGTTAAGGGTAGGTAGGATTGAATTTTAAATCCATAAAATAATGGTTAGGTGGGATTATTGATAGATGGCACATTATAATAAAAGGATAAAAGATGATTAATTGACATGATAAGGGGTAAGGTTATTGTAGGATATGAATGACGAAGGAGATATTGGAAAAGTGATAATAAGGGGTTAGTTATTAGGAAATTAGGATGAATTATGTATTGTGATGTGATAATTAGTGTGGACTAATGGTAAAATTAGTGATGTCAATGAAGTGAGCAATTTTATATGTACAAAATTTTCCACTATTTTAAAGGGAATTATGACTAGAATAAGTAATGGTCTTTATAAGAGTATATATGGTCATGGATGAATGTTAATAAGTTAGGATGAATTATATCCTCTTGAGGGGACATGCAGGGAGGGAAGAGTGTCATGACCACACCTGCCCAATACATTGATTTTGACTATTGTTGATACTATTATGATTTATGGACATTATATTCTGGATATGATGATTCATTTTAGAACATTTAATTTAATTTTAAACTAATCTTTATGAAAAATTATATTTATGTACTTGTATAATTTTTATGATGATCTGATTCTACTAATGCCTTTATGGGTTTGGTTATAGGTTTGTTATAGATAAGCATAAATTGGTCCTATAAGCTTATATGAAATGATAAAAATAGAGTACAAAGCTAATTCTAAAGCATGATGTAATAGTTTCACCACACATTTTAAGTCATTTTAATTATTGAACTTAAGTTTTGTTGATTTGCCTTGTGTATCAATCTATTATTGGTTGAATTCCTTTATTGTTTCAATTAGTCATTTTCATTTATTGTTTTCATTTTTAGAAACCAAATGCACATTAGGATTAAAACATGTTATTATAACATCAATTTGATGATTTATAATAAGAATATGTGTAGTTAACTTTCAAATGTAAATAAAAGGTTTTTGAAGGTTGTAAGACCTTTGATAAGTTATATGATTCCTTACTTGAGACTAGTTCAAGTTTGAGTGGCAATTACAAATGATTACTAATAAGGCCATCACCATAACCTTATAATTGCATGTTCATACTGAGGTAATTAGCTGAGTATGAAGTTATTAAATAGAATAAAATGCTGGATAATTGGTAATAATCCATGAAGGAACTAAGATGAAAGGAATTCTAAGATAAGAAATGGCTAAGGCTTGGAAGTCCAAGGTGATGGTATTATTTGGATTCAACCATAAATCAAAGAGACACAGTGAGATGGAATTTTAATTACCATTATTTAATTGACCCAACCATTAAGGGATTTGTTAGTTTACCATTGGCATACTTGATTAGGGTTAATCATTGTTTTGATTCACTTGATGTCTTGGAGGGTAGTGCATGGTGGTTTTGGGGGCTGCATGTAGGTAGTCAAGGGTTTTGATCTCAACCCCATGAATGCAAAATATGGGAATGATATTTTTAAGGTGGGAGTTCCATTTGGTGGAATGATAAATTCAAATACCTAAAACTTTGACAATAGAAAATGTAGTATATAAGAAATGAAAATGAAAATAAAAGAAGACAATAGAGGTTGAAAAAAAGAAAATAATAATCCAAAGGACTTGGAGACTGAGCCTTTATGTTAACACCTTATGTATTAAGAATAAGTAATTAAATTTTAAGGCTTTATTTTATGAATTAATGTGTTTATTGGGTGCTTGCTTAGTTTAAATAAATTATTTGTTTAAGGTCTGGAAGCATGTGGGATCTTGAATATACATAAATCTATTTATTATCTTTTGCAATCAATCAAGGAAACCCTATAGGGTAAGACCATGAGGATACCTCACCCATATATGGTGTATAGGTAAAATCCAATGTTGAAAATACTCTTTTGTTTGCTCTCATGGCTAAGTTTGTGTTTTATGTTTATTGAATGATTTGGGTGTGTTTAAGTTTTTGACCTTGATCCTTTTTGGATGTTTATTTTGATTTGCTTATGCTTTGGTTATGTGTGTCTCAAGTCCATACTGGTTGTATTAGAATTTTAGGTTCTTGTTCTAGGGTTGGCTTAGATTATAATTTCCTAAGAAAAACTTTTGTTTCAGTTATGACCCTATTATATCATAGTTTTTGGATTATTTAGATCCTGCAAGTTTGTCTTTGGGTACCTTCTTCCACCACTAGTCAATGGTTAGGTATGTAGGGATACTTGATAATGGTTGGTATTATCTTTCACATGAAGATGTGTTTCATTCATAATCTCCATCATCTAGACTCAATTAGTGGTGAATGAGATTGGTTGACTATTCTATTTGTAGCACATTTTTGTAACATAATGTGGATTTAGTATGGCAAGGATTTATGTGGTTGTGTTAAATATTGTTATTGTAAAATGTTGTAGATTTTTCCATTATGTTAGTCTTGAGATTTTATGGAGTGAACAATTATCTATTATAACAATTATTTATTCAGTTTATTATGTACATTCATTGATTTAGTAATGAATAAATATTTGGAGAATTAAATGTTTTGTGTTTAATGCATTTTACATAGGGTTTGTAAATGATTATTGTATAAGATTCAAACCATTTTAATCTCTATTGGTCACTATATTAATTTTATTTACTTTTTTTTTATCAATGGAAATTTAAAAAGTGTTGTCTTAAGTTTACTATTCTATGTATTAATATATTGTAATTAAATTTTATTTATTATTTGAATAGATAAAGGGGATTAGTAGTTTTATTAAATTATCTTGAAGTTATATTACTTAAATCATAATTATCAATTTTGACTTGAGTTTTAATATATTTATTTAACATTCATTACTATGATTTATGATGATTTTATCTCTACACAATGATATGAGTCTTAGTCTTGAGTGGCAATATGGAAGAGTATTCGATCTTAAAAATATTTTTATTATGACTCAACTGTGAGTTATTTTTGGATTCATAGTGAAAGAGAAGCTTAAGATAATCATTACATTTTCATCCATAATGTTTAATACAGACATTCATTATCTTACATCTATTATTCGAATCACTAGGCATGTAGAAGGTATGCAAATGGTTATTGGTGTAGTTAGTTTTTAGTGTTGATATATATTATAGTATGGAAATTTGTTTGAGTATTAACCTAATAATCTTGGTTAGTTGTACATGCACTTTGAAAAGTAATTTCTCTAATTCTTCATTTTGATCATAGTAATAAGTAAGATCAAAATATGGGTTTTCTAAATGAGAAACAAATTCATAAGTTATAGTGTTATTGAAATGAGTTGGTTGTGTGTGTATGATAAAGATTTATATTATAAATCGATAGGTTTATTAATAGTAGTTCATTAATGAATTGGTTATTTTTATTATTAACTTAGAATTTGTCACTAATGACCAATATGAATCCATTGATTTTTATTTCATTAACATTGGGTAAATGTTGATGAGGTTATGGTATCGATTATCATATTTAGATAAGTTTGAAAAATATTCCTTGAGTTAATATGGATTATAACTCGGTTGAAATTTATGATTACCTCTAGGGTAATTTGCAAACTAGTTGTTGAGCTTTTTAATTTGGGGATGTGAATGCATAATTAATTATAGTTGAAGCAATTTTTTTATTTGTCACATGAGAGTTATCTTTTGAATTGTTACATGCATATAGATGTAGTGATTTACACTTGGTACAATCAACTATTTCATTGTTTTCATATAAATGATTTTTTTTAAAAATATGAGTAATGATCTGTTATTATTGGTTTTCTTAGAAAGTTTATTTGTGTAATATCTAGGGAACTTAACTAATGATAATGACCTGATGTTTTCACTTCATATTAATTTGGTAATCTATGAGATCATGGGAAATCATTGAGTCAAATAATAGTAATGAGATACTGTAAAGACTTGGGTTATATAAAGATTACTATTTGAATGTAAATTTGATTTTATATAAGTTGAGATCTCTATTTGGGATACATGTTGGGTATGTTATGGGTCATTATTTCTATTTATTGAATCAATGAATCAAATATTAATGGTTCTTATGCATTTATTTATTTTGAAGAGTTAAATGATAAAGATTTGGTATATTTATGCTACGAAGGGAATTTAAGTAGTAAATATAGAAATTAGGTAAGATTTTCATAAAATTATAGTTCAACATTCTCTCATCTCTCTTTTGGTACATTAATACAAAAGTTGAGTGGAAATGATTAAGTGTTTTAATTCAAATAATGGTTAAGTAAAAGGGTATGGTAAGCTTGGATGGTGCATTGAAGAGATTAATTCGTAAACCTTGGGTTATTTTCTAGATAATTATTGGAATTGTATTTGATATATTAATTTAGGTCATGATCCTTTATGATATTTAATTTCATGACTAATAAGATGTTTATTTAATGTAATTACTATCTATGTAAGGATATACTTGGATATTATCAAGGTCTATCTTTACTGATTTGTTTTTTTTTTATGTATTAAATGAGAAGAGTTGACGCATGTATTTATAGACTCATCAGGATCATTGGTAGCTATACCATAGGTCTATAAGGAATCCAATAGGGTGACAATAACTTAATGAATGGTTTTTTGGGTTCTATTCAGATTTCTTAGGTATTTATTTGATGTGGTTTCTTATGGAAATTATTTTGCCTTCTAGATATGATATTTAAGTCTTGAGGATCCATAACTGGTCTTATGACCTAATAAGATCTCATGGATGGTGTTCAAGATGTATAGATGATTACACATCTAAAATATGATCCAACTAAGTTTAGTAATTATGCATGTTTCAAATTATATAGTGAAAATCAAATTATTTAGTTTGGAAATCTATTGGATATTACTTGTTAAAGGAAATAGTCTTATTGCTAATTGTTTAATGTTTCATGTAATGATCATTTATTGGATTCCATGAGTGTTTGAATATGCTATAAATGAGTGAGAAAGGAGGTATTATTGTGGTTATGACCAAAAATGTCACTGATGATCTCACTTGAGTTTAAAAAGTGTTAAAACTTAAAATACACTAATATGGAATTCAAAATTTGTGAATGAATGTCTTCATATTCTTCTTGGATAAGTGGCCAATGTTAGTTTTAGTTCTAACTGTAAGGTTTTTTTCATTGTATTAAACACTCATTCTTATGTTTTACATTTTATAGCTATTTCCATTTTTTCATGGCTAATTTTAAATTCTAATCTATTTTTGGATTATGAAAGTAATTTATGAAAATACTTTAGTCATTAACTCACTTGTGCACTAGTTTTACGGGCATGAATTCCTTAAAGTAGAGTTTTTAAATAATCAAAATTTTGGGGTAATGACAAAGAGTTGGATGTACACTCAAAAGAGGAGATGAGGAGTGGGATGTGTGAATATAGGAAATGGGTTGGAATGTTGCAAATATGATGGATGGGAGATGTGATGACAAAAAAATAAGATTGATGCCAGAAATGAGCTATAAATTGATAATGTCCTAAGAAAAGAAATGAAAGGGAGAACAATTATGGTATTATGGATTTGGATGTACCTCAAATTGGAAAAATATGTAAAAAAATGATGATAAAAGGTCATAATCTTTAGATGTATCCTAGGCAAAGACACATGCTAGGGAGAGATGTATTAAATATTATATAATTTGATGCAATATTTAGATGTATACTAGGTAAGGATGCATGTTAGGGAGAGTTTTAGTATAAATAAGATAATTATTTGACAAGATTGGTTAAATAGTTGATGGGTGTAGCTCAAAGCCTATGTTAAGATCATGGGTGAGAAATGATATACTAAGTGAACAAGGGATTGTTGACTAATATATCCATAAGTCAAATTAGGTCAACCCACTATAGTTTGAAAATTGTTATAGGGGTGTTTTAGGGTGTAAAATATTCCTAATGGTTTTAATGAGGTCAACAAGATGTAATATCCATGTCATATTTATCTAAAGTTAGTCATATGTAATTTTAGGCCACATTTTTAGTCATTTATGGACTTGTATAGTTTTCAAAGAGGGAAAAGTGTTCAAAAATAATATTAAACATACCCCATGTCATAATATGTTAGAGGAATTATTTTATAATTGATAAAATGTAGGTACAACATCAAAGCAAGAAGATCAATGGGAAAAATGGTAGTTTTATGTGGTTTTGGGCAATTGTATGACTTGTGCAATAGTTGTGGCACATTTGGATACTTATATAGTGTCTCTTCAGGTCCATTTAACTCAATTTCATGCTTTATAAGCTTTGAAAGTCTTTAAAATGGTAAAAAAATTGTTCTATCTTTTCATCACTCTCCTAGACAAGTAGAAATGGTCAACCTATATTTTCATGGTATAGACATGAAGAGGTGAGTTATGGAAAATGATTTTTATCTATGATATAAATATTTGTATACTTAAAATCCATTTTAAAATTTATATTATTGGTTTCCCATTCTCTATAAACCATTTCTAAGAAGGCATGCTCCTCTTTTCTGCTTACCCATCCCCATAACCTTCAAGTTTCCTTTATGTTTGGATTGGTATGAGTAATTCAAGTGTTGTATAGGTTATATAAGAGAATTAAAATTATTATTATAGTTTTATTATATTTTTACATGTGTGGAGGTCAATTAATAGGTATAAACATCTCTTTCTTTCTAGAAAAGACTTTATGGCTAGTCTATAGACAAGTTTCACCAGTTGCAAAGGTTTCTCTCTACTATAGTGATCCCATATCAAGGGTGGTACAATGATTTAAAATTATTACATATCATGGTGATAATTTATTATTTGAATTTATAGTCTCAACATTAGTCATAGTTAGATATGCAAGGTCTAGGAATTACACAATTAGTTTCCCTTATGACTGTCATTTATAGTCAAGTGAAATCAAACATTTATCAATCTTGTTGAAGAAGTGAAGAGGTTTTCAAGGTGTTAATAGGATACCCAAAGTGAAATAATTATGTTTTAACCTTAAAAATTCTTTAATATTGGTTATGATAACCAATTCTTCAATGTACATAGTAAGTGATATGATGTTCACCTATAGGCAACTCCACAAAGGTCTGAGAGTATTGTATGAATATGTTTGGAATAATTTGATCTCTTCAAATAGGTATGAGGATTATTAAAGAATAATTTTAGTAATAGTGAGGTATTTTCGTTAATTTAAACTTGAATCCTATGCCCACAAGTGGAAAAAATTTCAAAAATGATACTTTACTTTAGTATCTCCAAATGAGATTCTAGCTTACATTTGATCCTTCCATAGTAAAATGTATTGAAGTTTAGAAAAGTCAAGTTGTTTCCATAGTATAACACAAAAATAGGGTAAATAACTTGACAATTTAAAGTTATTTATTGGTCATTATAAGGTAATATAGACTGCATCCATTTCAAGCAAACTTTTACTATAGACTATCATTCATCTAGAATTCTTTTGAATCCCAAGTGACTTTATTTGAACAAGAGATAATCTATGACCTAAAGATAATTTAAAAAAATTATATAACCATGGTTTTACATATTTAGGAACCTATAGGTGTCTCCTTTTCTCCCAAAATGTCGCCTACATTATGACTGTAAACTGACAGTACATGGAGAAAAAGTAGTTTGGATGTTGGCAAGCCCTAAGGCATGATATGGATATGTCAAACCATGAAATGAACTTAGAGACTTAAAGTATAACTTAAGAATGAGATAAAATGTTATAATATGGAAATATACCTATATTAATCCCATTTTCTAAGTGGGAGACATAGTTAATATAGTACATAGACTAACCTACCCAAATGAAAAGGATGCGAATTAAGAGTGTGAAAAAGATATAAGATGGTGAAAATGTTTGAAAAAACCTATAAAGTGTTTAAATAAAATTCACATGATACTCAAAATAAATAGATAGAGAGTTTTAACTAAAACCTCAACCTCTAAGCAAGCCCAATTTTGCATTTTTACATACACTCGTTAATGCTAAAAGTCTGCCTAGAAGTTTGTGATGTTGATGATCATAGGAGAGTTATCCAATATTTTAATTTGGTAAAAAAGGTTTTTATGACATATTTTGTCCTCCCATAGTATTATTTTGACCAATTAAATATGGTATATACCCTCTATTCTATCTCAAATAGAGGGCACTCCTAGATAGTCAAGTCTACAAGCTTTGTGAAAAGATGGTAAGAGGGTGTGTTGGGAAGCATTGGACAATTGAATAAATGTGTGATGAGTGGAAGTAAAGGTGAACAAGAGTGAATAAAAAATAAAAGTGCTAAGAATCCACTCAAATTTGGATATATGACATGAAACATAGTTAGGCCTATGAGGCCTAAGACTATGCCTAAGCTCTAATGAGGCTCAATTACATTTATAAGACCAAATGAACCTTCCCACCTAGTTGATAACCTTTAGGGGATGGTATAATACTATTTAGATCCATTTATTTTTAGAGGGAATCATAGAGGGGCCATTTTCTGACTAAAACCATTATATGGTTACCTAGAATTCACTCCAAATATTGATAATCCATCTTCAAGAGATCACATCTATATTGATGCCAAGCATGGTGCCCCAAAGAGCTAGGCATTGATGAAAGAGATCCCTAAATTTTTCTTCATGAAATTTTGTTGAGGTTTGAATGTCTAAGTTTTATAAACTATCACTAAAAACCAAAACCTAATAAAAACCTCTTAAAACCCTTTCTTTGACCCAATGGAGAAGAAGTTGATAGAGATGCACTAATTGAATACTCTCTCAAGCTCCATGACACCTGATTGTTCTATACCCTACTTGTATTGAAAATATACAAAGTAGGGTTTTTTTTGCAAAATTATGATTGTTTTATAAGTATAAAATAATATGAATAGGTGAGATATATTAGAGGGGGTCAATTTTGACCTATTATAACTATCCATATTCATTTATCACCACATATGGGCATGAAAACACTTCTATTGACTCATTTTTCTCAATCAGTCTTTGGAAAAGATTGAAGATAAAGAGTGACTACCTAGTGAGAGGGTGAGTAGTCTATTTTTTAAGACATTTTAAATCATAATTCATGTAATGAAAGGAAAAAAACTCTATATAGGAATCATAACACCTCTTCCATGGATTTGGTTGAGCAACTAAAGGTCATTTGGATGATAAATGTAATGATGAGGCCTAGAAGACCAATGAATGATTATAGATGGTGAGTAAAAGTGTCCAAAAGATACTTAAAAATTAGGGATTCATCTAGTAACTATCATGGCATGTTTCCAACACCCTAAGATAGGGTACATGTGCCAACTCTACCTAGTCTAGTTTTGAGAAGTCAAAATTGCTTCATGAGGTATTCTTAAGAAGGTAGCTAAAGGATCTATATGCCAGTTTGAGGAGTTTTTGTGCTTCAAATGGACACTTGTCCAATAAAACCTTATGGAACTCTATTCTTCACTTCATTATTTTTTAATGTAACTAGTTTCATACCTTAAAATGTGGCATTGTGACCTTTGAGCTCCACTCGTCTCTTGTATCACATATTCTATAAATGCAAGCCATTTTAGCTTTTGTAAATTAATCTACACCTAGTATGTTAAAGACCTACTATTATTATATTATATTTTAACTTCAAAATAAGATATGAAATCTAGTTTTGAATTCATAATCTATCTTTTTTATGTGTGTGAAGTGGTGTATAGTGAAAGGTTAAGTGATTAGTGTCTATCCTTTATTTCTCTCAACCATTTTAGGTTTGATGCAAGTATCCCTCTCTCTAATAGGTCACATGAAGTGTAGCTAGTGCATTTTTTCATCTTAAGTGTAATATGACCTCTGGTGCACTTACCTTGAGTAATTTAGTGCATATCACCTCTATGTTTGAAATATTAATGCTATAGAAATTCAAGATTTTGAGACTAGTGTTGTAAATCATGTTTCATAGTGCAGTTCTATATAAGTCTAGTGGAAATATTTCTAGTGTATCACCTCATTAGAATAGGTTATTTTCATGTTTTAGATTGAGGTAAAAGCAGGTTTTGAAGGGGCCCCAAAACCCTATTACAAAGAAAGAAAGAAAGATCATCCAAGACCACAGGCAAAGCCTAAAAACTACTATAAAGAAGTAGCAAAAATAGGTTTTTAATGGACCTGAAACCACCAGAAAGACTTTCAGTCAAAACCTAGATTAAACAGAGATCTGGTATCACCAAAGGCAAAGGATTACAGAAAGAAAACAAAAAATAGGACCAGTTACTAAACCAACCAGAAGAACCAGATTATTCATCCAGTTCTAATATCATTTTCACAGTTTCTTTTCCTTTCATAACAGTATCCTAGGTAGTGGTTGCCACCAGCATAGCTCCTTTTTGTGTAACCTTCTTTCTACAACTTTGTCTCATCCTTTTGTTGGGTCCCTCCAGGGCTTTGGTCTCCTCATTAGCTCTTTTACCTATATTGACAATAGTAGCACAAATATTGGACGTAGTTTCCTCCATTTTCATTCTGTTGTCCTTAATAAGTTATCGAAGGTTATTTTCATAGGCTTTGAGCTTGACTGGGATCTCCCTTATCTGATTTTCCATATTGTTTATTTTGTTCCAAACAGCTTTCAGGGTATCTTCCATAGTTTCCACTTTCCTCTTGAGATCCATAATCTCCCTACACGTCCAAGAATCAAATTGGGATGATGCCTCTACTTTACAATTAACCCAAGTCATAGGTGTGTGTGTTTCATCATTCTATTTTTTCCCTCTCCATTCCTCAAAATTTTTATTGGGACTGTTCCTGGCTTCTTCAAAGATATCCTCTTGACTCTTTTATTCCCGGTCTTTAATTCCAGTTTGAATTTCCATATCTGTATCTTGATTATCATCCTGACCTGAAGTTTCCTTTTCGTTCTTTGAAGTTGGGTCCTCAATAGGGTCATCCTGGACAAATTCATCCTCTGACACTTTCTGGTTTTCCTCCGTATCTATAGTTCTGTTTGCAGATTCCACCTCTGTGTTGACATCATCTTTTTCATTCTTCTCAGAACATTCTTCATCCTCATTAGAGTTTGTATCCCAGCTTTCAGTTCCTTCTTCTTCTTCCAAGTTTTCCTCCCTAGGGTTTTCAATTCTCTCCCATTCTGTATCTTCTTCTACATTCTACTTTTTAGCCCTAGGGAGCTTGATTTTGCCTTTCTCGGTTACACTTTCACTTTCAGGTTATTTTCATGTTACTTATATCCCTTTTCATCCAAATAAAAGTTTAGGTGATAAGCATTTAAGGATAAATTTGGTAGCTATTCCTTAAACCTAGAGCTCTACCTCTACCATAGGCAACCCATAGGCCTAGAGGTATTCTAATGTTGCCCAAATCTTAGATTAGGTTTGAATAACCAAATCTAGGGTGAAATATTTGGTGACAATATTTATGGCATGCTCAATGGGACCAAGTTAAAAAAGAGTGTAAAGATTTTGGTGTGTCTTTCCTCTTATCATCTTTTGGAAGCATTCAATCAAGCACCAATGGTGACTCTGAATGAATTATTTTATTTGTAAGAAACCCAGGTATTTATTATTGAATATTTTCATCAATTCTTGTTATTTACTTGACTCACAAAGTTTATATGAATGGATATGATGAGAATACCTACTATGCACCTCCATATCAACCTTTTTATAACCCATGCTATATCACTCAGCAACCCTATCAAAGTTTCTATCAATCCTATGAGCTATGGCAACCATATATTCATCCCAATCCTTCCCCATATGAACACTATGTTGTTGAGTATCCCTATGAGGAAGGTTTTCAAGAAGAGTATCAAAAATTACATTCCTATCAACCCCAATATGATTCCTACTAGCCTTATCATGATGCATATCAACCTCAAGATGACTCTTAATAGTCTTGTCATGAGGAATAAAATAATCTTGTTGATTGGAGATCAAGTTATTTTAAAGAAAGATATGAATTCTTATAGGCTCAAATCCAAAAATATAAAGCTATCCATAATCTCCTACTCCTACTCCAATCCCATTTCATTCTAAATATTTATTGGCACTCACACTACGTTCACTAGATAGTGAAGAAAATATGAGAACATGGGATGAAGAGTTTTGATGTGATCCCTAATCATCTCATGCAATGGTTAAGAGGTTTTTTTAAAAATTTGATGGACACGTGGGAGTTGGTTGAATAAGAAGCCCAATGTGATACTAATGAATAGTTTCACTTGGAAAATAAGTGTTTACAATGCTTAATAGATATACTAGGAATGTAGGAAAATAAAGAGGTTGAAAATGAGCCTATAACTATTGAAAAACATCAAGTATGATATGAGAAAAGTTAATATCTTATTGATGAAGGTGTCTTTCTTATTTACCAAACCAACATCTTTCCCCTGTGAGTTAATTCAAGAAGCCTCCATTATCAAGCCTATTAATGAGCCCTCCATACTACCTCATACTCCCTCTCTAAAACATGAACTTATCAATCACCTTCATACATAATCCATTCTTAAAGGAGAACCTATCTTGTGGAAGGCAAGAAAAGAAGACCAAGATCAGATTATAGCTGACTTAGAAGATGATGTGAGCATCTATGATGAAGATATCACCATAGGGATTCCCTTGGTGATGACAAGTGAAATTAAATATTATTTAGTGAAGGAGAAGATGGTAAGGGTCATATTACATCTATCCATAAAGAGTTTGGTCAAGACATAAAAGAAGAGGTGATTGATAAGGATTACATATATGTTGAGTTAGTTGATGTCCATAAGAAGAATCAAGAACCTATGCCTCCTACTATCCAAGTTGAAGATGTTTCTAAAGATGTTTACAATTTCATTTAAAATGTTTTGTCCTTTGATGTACAACATGATAATTATCAAGGTATTGAATTTTTTTAAGTGGTAGTTAATGAAATTATAGCTAATAAGGAGTTTGTTTCCATTTAAGACACTTTTCAAGCTACCTTATCTCTTGGTGGTGTACCCTTAAAAGAATATCTTATGACATCCTAACTTATTGAAGTTATAGTCATCTTTGAAGTTGATCAAGTGCTCAAGGACTAAGAAGATGAAAATGAGGAGGTGGTGTTTCTCAAGGAGAAAGAGAGAAAAGATGAAAGGTAATAACAGATGAGGCTTTTCCAAGAGCTTGAATAACTTTACAAAATTGAGGGCCAAGTACATAAGAAGATAGTTTAATAGATTTCCATGGAGGATAATTACCAAGATTTAGTGGACTATAAAAATCTCCTTGATGATCTTAAGGATCTTGTAGCTAGTGAGAAATCTGACCTCTCTCAAAGTACCATAAAAGCCAAGAAGATATGTTTTGTTGAAACACCATGGGAAGTTACAGCCAAGGAGTCTCATGAGAAGGTTGAGGTCAAAAAAATAAAAGAGGAGTTCACATTTATAGGTGATCTGGTTATATATTCCTTTATTACATTGAGGATCATGCCAAGGAGATTGGGGAACATCATGAATGAGTTGGAGATATCAATTTCATAGAATAAGAAAGGTTTGAAGCTTCCACTTTGATCTAAGATGAAGAAATTCATTTAGGTTAGTTTATTTTTAAGTTATTTTGTTTGATATTTTTTGTGTGTCTTCCATAAGTGTTATTGAGAATACAAGTGTGTTTCATTATTTTCTCATCTTGTGTGTCTATTTCTTATTGTTTGGTGTGTGTTTTGTGTTATTTTAGAGGTAATTCAATGTCAAATCTACGTATAGGTTACTCCATATCCCAATAGATAGGAGAAGGCTACTTGTCTTTAGCATAGATGGCTTGTCACCCCTATGAAATCACCAAAATGTTGACTAATTTGACCACAAGTCAAATTAGGTCAACCCCCTATAGTTGAGAACTTGTTATAATGGTCTTCTAGGGTGTAAAATATGGTTAATGGACTTAATAATGTCAACAGGATGTTTTATCCATATAATATTTTTATAAAGTTAGTCCTATGTTATTATAGGCTATATTTTGACTCATTTATGGAATTTTATAATTTTCATAGAGGGACAAGTATTCCAAAAGAATATTCAATGTCTTCCATGTCATAATATAATAGAGGAACTATTGACACCACAAGTAAAAATAGGTCAACCCCCTATAGTAATAAAACTTGTATATGGGTCTTATAAGATGTAATAGGGTGTGTCATTGTCTTATTTGATGTCACTTAATGAGTTATTAACTTTGGTCATAGTCAAATTTAGTATCAAGTCATTACATGTCACTTAGGGGTCATATTTGAGTCACTAATGAAGGTGGCACAATTATCCTTGGTAGAAAAGTGTTAAAAATTCTCTTTAAATGTATAATATGTCAAGTACTATCATTAATGTTATTACTAATTGAAAAAATTGTAGCTTCCTAATTGAAATCAAGAAAATAGTTGAAAAAGAGGAGGTTTTGGTAGTTATATGGCCTATAGAGGAGTGTGGCACATGTGGAAATATTATAAAGTGGCTATTCAACTTCCATAAACTCATAATGATACTATGTTAGACCTAAAATACTAAAATATGGTTGAAAATGATTATGCTTCTCTATCTCTCCATTAGACTTTTAAAATTGGTTAATAATTTTCTTCATGGCATGACCAGTAAGAGAGGTTTTAGGTCAAATTATCTTGTGGGATTTTAGTGCACTTATTTAAATTCCATTTCATGGTAATATTTCAAATATTGGTTTCCCATGCTTCATGAACCATCCTTTAAAAATTGATTATCTTCTTTTACATGCTAATCCCCATGCCCTATAAGTTTTCTTCTAGTTTGAGTTGGTCTGTAAAAACCACTTATTATAATTATTTATAGATGACATGGACATATTTATCTCAGGGTTTCAATCCTTTTTTTCATGTTTGGAGGTGAGTGGATGATACAAAAAGCTCATGTTGCAAGCTGAGATCTCCATTGCTAAGTTACAGGCATGTTCATCATCTACAAATGTTTTCCATTCCTTTAGTGGTTTCAAGTAGAATTAGATATGATGTATACACCTATAAAATGTTATGTATATAAACTTTGTTCAAATATCAGCCTCTCAAGGTCATGCATTGATCAAGAACATAGTCATATGAGACACACAATCAACTCTCTATAGGTATTCACTTATAGTCATGGTGAATGAAGTGTGTGAAGTTTTGAGACTATTCATGGAGATTCAATGAGAAGTTTCAATAGGTTAGACATAACCTTGTAATCATGATCAAACAAGTTAAGCCCTTCAAATGAAAAGTAATGGAATGTGATAACTAATTCAGTCCCTAGCACAATCCTGCACCATTAATGTGCACCTACAAGTGACCTAAAGGAGGATAATCACATTAAGATGAAGCATGTGAATTGTTTGAACTATTTAAAGGTAAAAAACGTCCATTTGAGGACTATTAAAGGGTTTAAAACTAGTTATAAGGCCATACACTATGTACATTATCCATGATGTACCTTCAATGCCCTTGTCTGCTACTATGTACACACTCATAAGTCTCCATAAAGGTTTGTAAGGTATAGTATAAGTGTTTGAACTAGTCTAAGAGTTTCATCAAGTTTAGAGACATGTAATATCTTCATAACATCAGTGTTGAAGTCTAGAATTGGTTATGTAACTAGTCTAATATATACACAATCAAATATAATACAGTCACATGTAGACCTCTTGCATATACACTTACAGGTGTTCCCAAGAGAGGAGTGGGCAATTAGATATTTAGAGTGTGATCTTAGTTAGACCTCAATTAATGCTTAGGATCATTGAAAATACAATTATGATAGTCCTAGAGTCATCATATAGAAGACAAACTTGAGAATCATATCCATAGGAGGAGAAAATTACTTAAGGGACCAATTACCTTAAAATATTTAAACACAGACCTGACCCTTCTTTTGACATTTTCATGATGAAACACTTTGAGTTGATAAATGATCTAATGTTTTCATCATGTATTCCAAGTGCATGAGTAGTTATTTTTCATGACAAAGGGTTGTTTGGTTAAAGGAGTATGATGATATAAGACTCCCATTTTATGCATTCTTTTACTATAGAATGTAAGTATTCTTTACAATGTTTTAGGTTCAAATGGCTTGTCAATACTTCAATATATAATGGAAGCCAACCTTTTGGGTAAATTAATATTATTGAAGGAAGATGTAACTATTATTACCTAAAGGACAATCAAAAAGGTTGAGATTCAATATTTGATGCAGACCATCACTTATAGGTTCCCTTTTGATCACAAAACTGACAACCAACAGTCTAACTCTAGTGTGACAAGTTGGAACAAATAGTTTGGATGTTAGGAAAATCCAAGATAATGTTGGTATAAACCAAAATAGGTATGGAGTGTCTTCAAAAACTTGAAGGAGATCTTAGAGTATAGGATGTAGGGTCTAATGCAAAAGATCCACCTTTTGGTTTGCCCTTTTTTTGAGTAATCACATAGTCTGCCAGTCAAAATTAGTTAAGTGTAGAGAGATGGGTTAAAGAGGCTAACATGGATGATTATTATCTTGAAAATATTTTAAATACATTAATTATAATTATCATGACAATCTCATTATGCTCATGACATGGAAAATAGAGCATTGAAGGGTTCTAACACACAACTTGTAGCTTACACATAAACCTTGCACAATTAGTGTTAAGTAAAAGTCTATTTTGGGTCCCATGGTATTTGAAGGTGATACTGATATGACCTAACCATAAAATATTTTATATAAGGTCCCTCGGACCCACTAAAACATATCAAAACCTTTTTCTACCTTAAGAATCATAGGAAGTTCCCTCTATTCTATCTCAAATAGAGGGCATTCCCAAAGAGCCATATCCTATAGGTTTGTCATAACAATGACAAAATAAGGTTCAAAAGAGAATGAAAGCCTTAAAAGGATATGTTAGGAGATGTGTTGGACATGAATGAACATATGGAAGCCCTCATAGGTGCTAGAATCCCAACATAGTGTCCTAAACCCACATAAGTGTAGACTCAGCCTACTAGGCCTTGACTAGGCCTAATGCCTAAAGAGGATAATATACCACTTATAGGGTAAGGATAAAATTTAAATGCATTATAAAATGTTCATATGGAGTTATAAGGTGTGTAATAACCTTTGGTATGCATATAATGTCATAGAGAAGCCATTTCTTGGATTGAGAGCATGACAACTTGCATAAAATGCAAATGAGAGTTTAAGAAGGCAAGATTGAAAGATCATACATGTAAAAATACCTAGCATGGGAACCTAAGAATCTAGGATATTTTGGAGAGGGTCCTTAACAAGTTTTTAGTGAAATTTTTTTAGGGTTTGGATGTCATAACTTTATAAACTATCCTTATGGGGTAGAAGTACCTAAAACCCTCTAAAACCCTTGATAATGAATCAATGCGAAAGATGAAGAAGGAAAGGAATATAATAGGGTTATTTTGACTTGGAAATTATCTTTGAATTATAGAGGACTCCCCTGGTCTCTTTCCCATCAAGTTGGTTTCTACCATACTTTCATGGATAGAGTACAAAACTAATTTTATTGACATATTTGTGTGTTTTATAGGTACAAAAGGGTTTCAAGGTATGAGGATCACTTTGGGAGATAGAGTGAGACATAATATAAACACCAATATGTATATATTTCCTCAAAAAATAACACAAGTAGCTCTTCAAGTACCTCCACATTCGGCATTCAAAACTAACATAATGAATGAAGAGTGACCATTGAGTGAGAAGGTGACAAATTCAATTGGGAGGCATTTTAATGTCTTCCTAATGGATCTAAAGACTTGAGGACAATTATAAAATGTAATTCCTTCCATTGTATGGATTGGAATGTAAAACTAAAGACTACCTTAGTGCCAAGTGTGAAGGGTGAGTGAAAGAAGGGTGATTATGATTGTAGGGAGTGAGAACACTTGATTAGAAGAATATTGATGATTATGGACACATAAAATACATGTTGGAGCCTATTTTTAACCCTTCCCTCTTAGTGAAATTATGTCATCTATCTTTATTCTGATGTGAAACATTCAAGAAAGGCCAAATGATGAAAATAGTTTACAAATAAGCAATTGAAGAGTCATATGCTAGATCTAAAGGATTTTCATGTTTGGAGTGACATTTGTGCATAGATAAATTACATAGTCTATTTTAAACTTCAATCTCCTTAGATTTTAATTACTTCACTCAGCCTAAAAAGTGTTCTTATGACCCTTGAACTTCATTCTTATCTCTCCTCTCTCACATTCTATAAGTACTAACCATTTTGGATCTTATTTAATTCCATGCCATTTATGGAAAAGCCTTGATGGTTTGATTTTGGAATTTTCCTTTGAATAATATATTAAATCTTGTTTTGATTTCATGAACATCTTATCTAAGTGTGCAAAGTGATGAATGGTGAGGTCTAGTGATTTTATCCTTGCTTCTCCTTATCCTTTCATGTCTAATACAAGGAGGTTTCATTCTAACAATTAATATATAGTGTAGCTAGTGTGTTTGACTCCCTTAAAATGTGAAAGTTCCCTTGAATTCATCAATCTAATCTATGGTCTACTTACCTTGAGTTGTCTCATGCATATCACCTCTATATTTAAATACTATTGTTAAAACATCTTAGGACTTTTAAGATGGTTTGTAGGTCTTATTTCGTAGTAAAAGAAGTATGATAGAATTGTGTAAATCCTTATGGTGTATCATCCTTATAATATAGTTATTTCATGAATACTTCTATCCATTTTCCCATAAGAAAACATTTAGCATAGGTGATAATCACTTTTAGATCAATTCAAGGAGCTAGCCCTTAAACCTTGAGGTCTACTACTATTAGTAAACCCACATACCTAGAAGTATTCCAATGTTTACAAAATATTAGATTAGGATTTAAAAACCTTCTCTATGGTGTAATATTTTCTGACAATAAGAACTATTATAGTACTAAAAAAATTAGGTACAACATCAAATCAAGAAGATTAGTGGGAAAAGTCATTATTTCATGTGGTTTTGGGTAGTTATACAGCTTGTGTAATAGTTGTGGCACATGTGGATAATTATAAAGTGTATATTTAGGTCACAAAAACTGACTTTAATTATTTAAATCTTTTAATGTATCAAAAATGGCAAAATATCATTATGTCTTTCCATCGCTTTCTTAGACAACCAAAAATGGTCAACTAGTCTTTGCATGGTATCGAAAAGAGGAGGTAAGTTGGGTCAAATTATTTTTAGGGATGATATAACTATTTTTATACTTAAAATCCATGTAATATTCAAATAATTGGTTACCCATGCTCTATGACCCATTTTTAAGAAGGTCTACTCCTCTTTTCTTCCTACTCATCCCTTTAGCCATCAAGTTTCCTTCTCTATTTGGATTGGTCTAAGTAATTCTAGTGTTGTATAGGTTATTTAAGAGAATTAACATTATTATTAAAATTATATATCTATATTCATGTGTGGAGGTCAAGTAATAGGCATAAACATCTATTTATTTCTATAAAATACTTTATTACTAGTTTTTAGACAATTTTCACTAGTTGAAGAGGTTTCTCTCTCCTATAGTGATCTCAGATAAAGGGCGATATGATGTTTTCCACTTCTCACATATCATGGTGATAAATTATTATTTTAAGGTATATTCTAAATACTAACCATATTTAGATATATAAGGTTTAGGAATTACACAGTTAGTTTCCCTTGTGATTGTCACTTATAATCAAGTGAAATTAAACATTTACTAGTATTTTTGAATAAGTGAAGAGGTTTTAAAGGTGTTGAGAGGATCAAAAAAGTGGATTAAGTAAGTTTTAATCTTACATTTTTTAAAAATACTAATTGTGATAACCAATTATTTAATATATGTAGTCAGTGATTTGATGTTCACCTACATGCAACTCCATAGAGGTCTGAGAGTGTTGTATGGAGATGTTTGAAAGAATTTGAGGTATTAAACCAGGTATGAGGATGAGGAAAGCGTCATGGTAACAATAATGAGTTATTTTCATGAATGTATAATTGAATCTTATGATAATATGTGGAGAAATTTATAAAAGGGACACTTTACCTTAGTATCTTTGAACTTGAGGTTTAGATGGGCCAATTTATTTCCATCCTATAGACAAACCATAGGGGAAATTCATTGAAATGGAAAATTTATTGATTGGTAATTATAATGTAATGTATATTGTCTTACATTTAAATCAAACTTTCACTATAGGCTATTATTCATCTATAATATTTTTGAAGCCCAAGTGTTCTTTCAATGAGATATGACAAAATAGAAGCATACATTCAAGACAAGTGAATTTATTTAAATAAGAGATGATATATTACCTAAAGATAAATAAAATTTATTGTATAACCATGGTTTTACATATATAATAACCTAAAATGGTCCCCTTTTCTCCCAAAATGTCACCTATAATTTGAGTATAGACTAACAACACATGGAGAAAAGGTAGATTGGATGTTGGTAATCATTAATGCATGATATGGATATGAAAAACCATAAAATAAGCTCATATAATTAAATTAAAACCTATGTATGAGGTATAATTTTGAAACATGAAAATATACCTATAGGAATCCCCATTCTTGAGGGGGTAACACAGTCAACACAATACATAGACTAACCTTGGCAAATGAAAAGGATGTAAATTGAGAAGGTGATAGAGATATAGGATGGTGAAAATATTTTAAAAACCCTAAAAATTTTTGATATAAAATTACATTATAATTAGATTAAATTAATAGAGAGGTTGATCTAAAACCTAAACCTACAATCAAGCCCATTTCTGCATTCTTACATACAATCATCAATGCTAACAGTCTACTTGGAAGTTTGTGATGTTGATGATCATAGGTGAGTGATAAAATATTTTAATTTGGTAAAAAAAGGTATGTATGACATATTTTATCCTCTCATATTATTATTTTGACTAAGTAAATAAGGGAGATTCCATCTATTCTATCTCAAATAGAGGGCACTCCTAAAGAGTCAAGTCTACAAGCTTAGTGAGAAGATGGTAAGAGGGTGTGTTGGGAAGGATTATATCATTTAATAAAGGTGTGATGAGTGGAATTAAAGGTTAAAAAGTGTGCATAAACACTCAAAATATTGAGAAACCACTCTAAGGTGGATATAGGACATGAAACACAGTCAGACCTATTAGACCTAAGCCCTAATGAAGGTTAATGTCATTTCTAAGACAAAATGAACCTTCCCACCTAGTTTAAAACATTTAGGGAAAGGT
The DNA here is from genome assembly GCA_037957365.1 of Torreya grandis. NCBI lineage: Eukaryota > Viridiplantae > Streptophyta > Pinopsida > Cupressales > Taxaceae > Torreya > Torreya grandis. The sequence goes on along the minus strand of JARHVA010005541.1, from coordinate 1,019,499 downwards.
ATAAGAATATTTTTAGATATTGATTTGTATAGGGAATTATAGAGGGAATACTTTTTGTCTAAACTCATCATAGGGGTACTTAAAATGCACTCCAAAGCTCTAGAGGGCATCTTCAAGAGATCACATCTATATGGATGCCAATAATGGTTCCCCAAGGAGATATGAATGGTTTTAGGATGTCCCTAAGTTTTTATTAGTGAAATTTGTTTGAGGTTTGAACGTTTGAGCTTTATAAACTATCACTAAGAACCAAAACTTGCTAAAACCTTATATTATACCTGATCAAGAAGAAACTAATGGACACTCACCTAAAGGGGATAGTTTGGCAAGAAAATGTTTCTAAACTTGTTGAAAACTCTCTAAATATCCATGACACCTAATTAGTCTGTACCCTAATTTTATAGATATGGTATAAAATAGGGTTTTTTTCAAGTTTGTGATTATTTTGTAGGTATAGAAGAATATGAAAAAGTGAGATCCATTTGAGGGGATCAATTGGGATATATTATAACTCTCCATTTTAATTTCTCACGACATATGGGAATGGAAAAACTTATACTAACTCATTCATCTCAAGAAGTCTTTGACAAAGATGGAAGATAAAGAGTGACTGCATAGTGAGAGGGTAAGAGTCTATTTTTTAGACCTTATCTAATTCATGTAGTGGAAGGAAAATAATTTCTATATAGGTGTCATAACATCTCTTCTATGGATTTGGTTGAGAAAATAAATGTCATTTGGATGACAAATGTAAGGATGAGGCCTAGAAGACCAATGAATGACTACAGATGGTGAGTACAAGTGTCCATAAGATAGCTATCACTTAGGGACACATTTTATAACTATCATGGCATGTTTACAACCCACATAATATAGTTAACATGCATAAAATCTCCCTAGTTTGGTTTTGAGCAATCAAAAGATGCTTCATGATGAAGGTAATTTTAAGAAAGAAAATGAAGGTTTTCTATGCTAGTTTGAGGAGTTTTGTGCTTTAGATGGACTAATGTCAAATAATACCTTCCATACCTATATTATTCACTTAATTATTCTAAAATTTAACTATCTTTCATGACTTGACATGTGGCATTATGACCTTTGAGATCCTCTCCTCTCTCCTCTCACACATTCTATAAATACAAGCCATTTTTGATTTTATCAATTAATCCACACCTAGTATGGTGAAGCCCTAATAATTTGATATTTTATTTTACCTTTGAAATAATATATGCAATCTGATTTTGAGTTCACAAATTATTTTTTTTAAGTGTGTGAAGTGGTGTATAGTGAAAGGTCAAGTGATTAGTGTATATCCTTGCTTTCTCTCAACCCTTTCATGTTTGATGCAAGAAACCCTCTCTCTAATAGGTCACATGAAGTGTATATAATGAATTTGTCCATATTAAGTGTAATGTATCCTTTGGTTCTCTCACATTGAGTAGTTAAATGCATATTACCTTTATATTTGAAATACTAATGTTAGAGCAATTCAAGATTTTGAGACTAGTGTTGTAAGTCATATTTCATAGTGCACTTATATGGTAGTCTAGTGGAGATAATTATTTTGTATCACCTCATTATATTAGGTTATTTTTATGTCACTCCTATCCCTTTTCATCCAAATAAATAGTTAAGTGTAGGTGAGCATCCAAAAATAATTCTAAGAAGCTATCCCCTAAACTTAGAGGTTAAAAACTACCATAAGTAACCCAAAGACCTAGAGGTATTCTAATTTTACCCAAATATAAGATTAGGATTGAAGAACCAACTCTAGGGTGTAATATTTGGTGATAATAGGGACATAAGGAAAGAGTGGGTTAGTTTGGATGCATTATCTTTAGGCACATTGAAGTGATTGGGTACTTATTATATAGTCATAAAAGACATTATGTTGATGTAGTCCTCCTAAAATGGGAGTTACATGATGATAGATGATGTGATACATTAGATGATGATGATGATGATGATGATGATGATGATGATGATGATGATGATGATGATGATGATGATGATGATGATGATGATGATGATGATGATGCTGATGGTGATGATGCTGATGATGATGATGGTGATCAAGGATGCCCCAAGGTGATACATCAGTATTGATGAGGATGATGGATGAGTGAATAGATGAGTAGAGGATTAAAGGGATGTAATAAATATAGAAGATGGAAATAATAGTGATGGATGTGATATTAGGATGTCAATTGATGAGCTATGATATCGATGATTCTCTTGACATATACACATATAAGGGATAAAGAATTAATAAATTTATAGCCCTAGATGTGACCTAATTGAGGGAGGAAATGCAAAATCCATGAGATTTAGATGTATCCCAAGTAAGGATGCATGTCATAGAGAGGCATAAGCTTAGATTGACTAATTAAATTATGTTGTGAGATGTAGACATATCCTAGGCAAGAACACATGCTAAGGAGAGCATTGAGCATTGATTTAATTGAATGATGACTGATATTGTACCTTAAGGATTTTATGCATGTATGAATTAAATATTATCGATCATGATAAGGAATGCTTTTTATAAGATGAACAAGGTTGGGTGGAAGAGTGGATAGTAAACTAGATTAATTTTCAAATATGAGATGGTGATAGGGATGGATAATCACATCAAATTATATTATTTTGGCCAATGTTACTTTAGACACCCCATGCGATTAAATATTGCCTACATAGTCTCAAAATACCTTGGATCAATGTAGTTCTCCCTAAGAGGAAAGAATGATTAGATAGGATAGGATAAACTAGAAGTTGATGATGACAAATTATTAGAGATGTTAATTGTTAAATAAATGATTTAATGCAAATTTTAGATTTGATTGATAGTTGATTTCAGATGTTGATGATGAGATAGAAGATAGATGTGTTAGAGAAATGATTGGATATTTTATTTTAAATGTTGTTATGTAATTGGATTAGATAATTTGATAGGTGATTTATGAGATGATATAAATGTCTATTATCTTGAAACATCCATCCATTTTTCATTTTTATAATAAATTGTTGATCATCATAGTCTAATAAATATTTTTTAATGTAGGACTAGGCAGTATACACCATTATATGTTTAAAAATATGATGACATTTTTCTAAGGTGAATGTTAGAGGGACACAATAGACAGAGATAAAGCAGTGTAAAATTAACATGTGGAATAATGAACCATTGGTATAAGTAACTAAGATGATATATTTTACATATGATATTATAGAAATAAAATACAAGACAAAATGATGAGACAAAATATTCACAAAGATATTCACAAACTATGTAACCAAACATGTTGAGATGAACATAAGTAAACAAGTAGATTAATGTAGATATATACATGATATTATATATTAAACCAATTAAATCATCATCAAATACCATACAAGTAAAAAACATAAGTATCTACATGCAAATTATATGATGCATTATTATTATGTGATCAATGTCTTGTCTAGTGTCCTGATAAATGCTTATGGAAGGATGGGTTAGGTGATGATTTGATGTGATAATTTTATGAGACATGAGGTTAAATTTGAGGTATGATTGGATGACATTCTATATAAGGGATTAGTAACCTTAATTTTATAAAAAAATTGATACAAAATGAGATTTGGACAAGTTGTGCATGAAAACATTTAAATTTGTAGCATGAACTAGTAGATGGATAGGGTAGGGTAAAAGTAACCTTGAGTTTAACTAGCTGACTTAGATAGGGATTAAGATAAGGGCATGATTTGACAAGGCTAGGTTTTAAACCTTAAAAATATGTGATCTAACTAATTTTGATTAGGATGTGTTTGATCTTAATCAAAGTTGATTTTGGTAAGACTAGTTCAACTAAAAAAATAAATAGAAATTGCTCAAGTTTTGATGGGTTTACAATTATGGGGATTATTTCATAGTGAGTTTGACTTATGTAAAACGGGTGACTATGATTGACTAGTAATAAAACTTATATTACTATGATGAATGATAGGAGATGTGTTGAACTAAGGCTTAGAATTTTGAAATGAGACTTTAATATCACAGTGATAGTTATAATGTGATTTGTATTAGGAACAAGATTTTGAAATTAGGACATAAGACAAGAGGACTAAGAAGTTTTTTATTTTTTTAGATTTTATGTTTTTTTGGTTTTGGACTATTTTGATTTTAGGAATTTTTTTTATTATATATATATATATATATATATATATATATATATATATACATACAAATAGATGTCACTAACAAAGGAAAAATGAATCATAAAAACCAAGATTGGGAATGATGGTATATGGAATGATGAAAATATTTAGGTGATGCTCAAGAGGGATGAGAGATGATGAGGAGTGGTTGAGGGATATCAAAGGAATATGTAATGTGGGATCCATATACCTAATCACCCAATTTCTACTTGGAATATATGTTGAAATTTTTCAAAATCAAGTCTCAAGACATCTACCACTCTTTTACAAAGGTCAAGATGGGAAGAAAGGACATACATAATAGGATTCAAAAAATGAAGGGTAAGGATGTCACATGCTGCTTAGGCCATGTAAGGACAATGGGAAGATGGATACTATAGATACAAATAGTTTGAAGAGAGATGTTAAGATATGAATGTAACGATGACATGGATTTTTCACCGAAGTGTTAAAGTACCTATGAATAATGGATTTTTTTACCATGATGCCATAAATTGATTTTTATCATGGTACTTCCCCAAGGCACTAGAAAATAGGTTTTTTGGATAAATTATTTTTCATCTTTCCATTTTTTTGATAGTTTTATGTAATATTAATTTATTTGAGATGTATGAGATTCATTTATGCTAACACTTTCTTTATCTTCAACCAACACTGGTTCTAGTTAGTTGTGCTACTAGAATCATATTGTCGATGCAAGTTTCATTATGCTATGGTGACATTTGTTAACTCTTGATTTTGATTCCTCTGGACATCTAAACTGGGTGTCTTCATAACTGATACAAAAGATAATGTTTCCTAGAAAGGTGATGTATGGTATGGATTGGATTAAGAAGTTGATTTGATGGTGGTGTATGTGAGTTAGATGAAGGGTATGATAGTGATTGGATGTGTAACTTTCAATGTATTGGGAGTTAGGATTGATAGTATCATACACCATTAGACACATTGAATGCGTCATTCATGTTTTATGTCATATGACAAGACATATTAAGTGATCTAATACTTTTTAATTTTTTATTTTATTTAAATATTTGGAGGATTATCAATCATATTATCTTGGATATTAATTTTTTTAGAAATTAATGTCATGGAGTATTTTTGATTTGGTGACTTGATTTGAATTTTTATTCCCCCTAGTTCCTTAAATAAGTTTTTACTAGAGAAATTTGATATTTGAATTTAATGACAATTTTGAATTTTGTTGTTCAATCTAAGACCTCATTCTCCCAAATGTACCTATCTGATTAGGTGCATTGAACAAGCTCCAAGAACAATTGAGGGACTTTCATCATCTTGTTTTAGGATTGTTATTAAGAAAATCAAGGGTATAAGCTACAAGTATATTAGTTCATTAAATAACTTACTTATAATATATCTCCAAGAGATGCAACACAACCATGAGGGTTCCAATTCCTCTTTTCTCTTTTAACATAAAGCTTCTTTTAGACTAACTAAACCAATTACAATAACTTTACCACCCCAACCCTAATTTTATTCTCTTAATAATTTCCAAATAAAGGGAAAATGATCACTTGATAATAAACAAACATTAAAAGAGAAGGAAGGTAAGGAATAAAATGAATCTCTTTGGGTCACAAAATAATATATATGCTTGAGAATCAAGGACATGTATAGTTACAACTTTACCATTATATTAAAAGTTTCACAAAAGATTGGGCTTTAGTCACATAGGGGAGGGAGTAAAGGGGAGTAGTGAATTATTTATCCAAAAATAATTTTTAAAAATACACATACGTGGGAACTATTTATAAACACACAAATTTATGTGAGTTTAAAGAAAGAAAAATAATTTAAGGAACATATAAGACAAGATTAAATCTCATTTTAATCAATGCATACACATGTAGAAAAACACATGAATCAGTTCCTTAACAATAATATATTCAAAAAATCAAATAATTTGGAAGAAATTCATGAAAATGAAAACCCTATAAGGAGAAATACAAGAAGTTGTTACTAATCTCTTAAGTGTTCAATTACAAAAATTCCAAGCCTAAAAAATATCTACAAAAAAACATATATAGAAGAGAGATGGGACCCATCTCATTATAGCAAGAGATCTCACTCTTGGCTATCAAGGATAAAAGTAATTACAAAATATGTAAAACTAAAACCATAGTCTCAAAAAAATAAATGAAAGAGATAAGGATATGGTGACACATTGGCAAAGTAATTACAAAATATGTAAAACTAAAACCATAGTCTCAAAAAAATAAATGAAAGAGATAAGGATATGGTGACACATTGGCACATGATTAAATCATGCTCACAAAAGGAATCAGCTTTGGCTTAATGGTGACCCACTTTATAGTTGCTTATAATCATCTATTAGGTTATATTATTAGTAAATAGTATTTAGGATGATAAGTGGATATTGGAATAATAATTTTACTTGAGTTAGTATCTTGATATGCGCCTTGAGAGGAGCCTCCAATGAGACCTTCACTTCATTGACATGGCTAATGCTTAATGTAAATTAGGTGGAAAGCTATAAAATATGGCTCTAATTGGTTGGATCTCACCACATTTATAATCATATATATGTATAAATGTGAAAAATGGAGCCCAAATTCATCTTACCTAAGCAGAGTGCCTTTTGGGTAAAGATAATAATGATACTAACTTTTTAAAAGTAAGCAAGGATTTGGTCCCTTCTCTTCTCCAATCAATTGATGGTACATTTGAAATTTATAAACCAATATTCAATGAAGTTTATCATTACCCCACCCCCATAAAATTATAATATAAATTAGAGTGCATGAGGGGCACTAACTTCAACTCTAAAAATATGCCCTTGAGAATTATGGTAGCTACCTTCTTGTACTTGTTATCCACATGAATGATTTCATCTATGTAATTTTGGGCTCTTTAGATAATAAATTTTATTTTAAAGATAGATTAAGTCACTTTAATAAGGGATACAAATAAATATGTAAGTTTTGCCTCAAATTTTACAATGAGGATCATGGGGAATATATTTCTCACTTGGGACTCTAGAGTCATAAACTACTTCTTAAGATCCTCCATTAGATTCTTGGAGTGTTCATAAGTGGCATAGAGTACTAAGATTGGGTCCTCATATACCTTCTCTTCTCCACCTATATTCCTCACATTTTTGAGGGGGAATAAATCCTATTTAGTCATCCCCACCATAGGGTTCCCTTATTGAATAAAGCTTTGTGTGATAACCCTTTTCATCATTCCCAACTCTGATAAAACCATAATTATATGTTCAAGTTTACATGGTAGGCCATATATGGTATTTTTTAACCTAAAAATCTAATGGTCTCAATCCATGACTATATTTATACATTCCCCAGGGTGGTAGAAGATGATAGAGGAGGGATGGTGGAATTTGACGTGGAAGGTGGAGGAAAGTATGAATGAGTTAAGAGTGGAGGGACACAGGGAATTGGATGACATATGGAAGGGGAAGTGGAAATTATGTTAGAGGGGGTAACATGGGGAAAAGGGATGAATCAAGAAGGAGCAAATGCATGGGAACACATGAGACTATCATTAGTCTAAGGTTATGGATAATTAAGGACCAAAGGCACCTGAGTACTGAGTATTCAGAGTAAATAAGGAAATTGGTTTGTTAAATCCAAATGATTTGGGTTTAGAGGTTATGAATAGAGGGGTATAATAAGGATACATATATTTTTTTGTAGGAGACACATGATATTGGGGAGAAATCATTCTCTACTTCTTCTTTGGTCTCTTGCTCAGGTATGTCTGTGATGTAGACAATGAATCATAAGTTGGGAAAGTATCCCTTGATGAATTTTATGGTGTTTGAGTGTATATTTATAGGCCTAATGAATTAGTGGAAGATAAAGGAGTTATGAAAAAAAGAGAAATAGAATTAATGGTGGCCACTAGAGTAGTTGGATTACTTGGATGGGCCATGTCTATAATGAAAATTTCACCTATTGGGGCCATTAAGAATGCAAAAACATTGGAAATTCAAGCTCTTTCAATATCTAAATTATCCTATGGATATGATATAAGGTTAATGGATGTTAAAAACCATGACATTGGGGTAGATGAGGGCCATAATTGGGATATAGGTTGAACAATGGGAACTTGGGTACTAGGTGATGCCAAGGAAGGCTACAAATGTAGGATTTGAAGGGAATTGGTCACTTAAGATCACCTAAGTAGGGGAAGAATATCAGGTGTAGGATGTTCTAGGATGTAGAAAAATAGGGATTCATGAAAGGTTATGTGGGAATTCCATAAATTGGGGTAGATGGTCTTGGGGTAGTTATCAAATGGTCCCTAGTTCATCTAGACTCAAAACTGGTATCAAAATGAAGAGTATGGGTGACCTAGGGTTGGCTTACCTAGGGAGATGGTGTACATGTAGTATATTATAAGGTTGTTGGAGAGGTAGATATTGGGAATCCATATAATTTCTACCTATAAAGTATTTCCATGGTCACTAAGACCTCAATGGTTAGCTAAGTATGTGTTTGATGTGTATGAGTTGGTCTCTCCTCATGTATTGGTTCTAGAAGAGCTTGATCCTTTAGGAACCAAGATTATTTAATATTTTAGACCACCTCAACATAATTATCAAGTTTGAGGTGAAACACATAATTGGAGTGGTTCTTATGGTAATAAATAATGTTGAGCTTTACCTAGTTCTTCTCCATATGGGATTTGACTACATCACTAAGATCCCACTACCTATTATCTACTTTGCCTAAATTATAGGATTCCTTGTGTTGAATCATAACTTGTAGTGAAAGAATATTTTTTGTATTTGTGGTTCCATATAATAATGGGTAATGGTAGATATATATTTTATTTTTAGCCAATGGAGTGGCTAGCTACACCATGGATGAGCTGGTAGACGATCTCCTATTCTTCAAGGTGGTCTGGAAATGTGTATGGAAACAAGATAGGAGCCCAAAAAAATTCACTACACTTTGATTATGGTACATGCTAGCCAAATTTTGGCTATCATAAACTAGGCTCATAAAAAACTTACTTGTCATGTCTTAACAATCTTTTTATTATCCATTTAATGCCTTTCAAGGTCTTATTAGCAAAACTTAAGGTTATTTTGATAAAATTAAGGTAATGTCTTATATTTATATTATATTAGTATAGTCATAAAGTGAACATGAATAGGTTAATCCAAAAGGTGTAATGGGTTAAAAAGTGTCTCTCAAAGTCATATCATTCTTTGACCACGTTGTATGAGTACTTTATGCTTGTTTGGAGTGATTAAGGTTTTTTTTGAAGTTTAAGGTAAATTTTCATACAAGGGAAGGTGCATATAACTAAATCTAACATTTTTAAATCTAGAAAAGATAAAATATACATAAAATACACTTTTCAAATCTTTTGAATTAGTTATTTGACTCACATACATGTCAAGAATGTTAGATTATATTAGTTTTCAAGGTTCAACACCCAAATGAGAGAGAATCACTCTTTTGTAGGTAGTTATAGGCACTTGTATGAAATTGGATGATATAATTCTAGGTGAAAACATATTAAAAATGTATCTTCACCTTATTTATGTAATATCCATGGATATTAATCTTTATAGGTCTTAAGAAGTCAAAATTTGCATAAGAACATCCATTGCTTCCATAACAAGCTCATAAAGGATAATTTCATGTATTTGGTATGGAAAGAGGAGAGAGAGAGTCATGATATGATATTGTTGGAAGAGGAAGGGGATATAATTACCTTTAGTTTTTTTTAATTGGTTCTCATATTAGTGCCCTCATATTTATTAATAATTTTAAGACCATCAGGTGGTCTTAAACCCTTGAAAAACCCTAAGGTCTCAGTTTTTAGCATGTTTCATGCATGAATGAGATATTTAAGGTGAAGTAAATAATTTAAAGGAATAATAAGGCCATAATTAACCATATAAAACTTTCATTTTCTATACATTTTGGCATGTGTGGCATTGGGAATTGAGCAAAATATCTCTATAGGATAAGTTATAGGTTTGTATCTCAAGGTTTGGAAGTTTTTACAAGTTTCAAGTATGGTGAAATGATCTTATATATATATATATATATATATATATATATATATATATATATATATATATATATATATATATATATATATAGGTGGATTTAAACATAATAACTCCCAATTTTTTTTGAATAGGTTATACCCAGTGACCTAGTACTGATATTGACAAAAATTCACTAGGTCATGGGTTGGGTTGGCCAAGAGCCAATCTAGACCCTAAACGAGTTTCACCAAAGATTACAATGTCAACCTAATTGAATTAGTAATGTAAAATATCAAAATTTGTTTTATGTTAGGAAAAGGGATAAAAACTATGGTAAAAGATAATAAGAGTGTGCAAAAGATGAGAAATATCTTAGGGTAATGTTTTAGGAGCTAGTTGGATTGGTAATAAGTGGAAATAAGGGATAACAATCCTACAAAGCACCAAAGGTCTACCCACCCCTTTCTCGATGGACCCCTTAGGGCATAGACTTAGATAGATTGAGAATCAATGGGTTATTTAAAGATAAAAAGAATAAGTATTTGATAAATTTGAAAATATTATGTGTATACACATACCATCTTGAAGGAAATCCTATATTATCATGTGACTTTATGTGTACATTTTGACATACAATTGACTATAACACCGAGTTTTAAAGTCCCATATCATCCTCTTAGAGCAATTTCATCATTTTTATTCTCATATCCATTGAATATGAATATATTCAAACCAATAAATCATCATATATAGCCAAGAAGGTAACCTACAACCATGGCACCAATAGTCATGAAAGTTTAATGAAGATAATGATAGTGAAGATATATTATTGTAGGTATATGCTCACACCATCTCATCAATATGAAAAAAAGAAGGACAAGGATCATTCCATGATTTTAATGACTTCTTTAACGTTAAACTTAGCCCTTTTCCATACAAGCACATTCATCTATAGAAACAAGAAGGATTCAAATCAATTTTGAAAGTTGACATCATGATGGAGTTTTGTGAGTGAAGATGGGAAATAAATGAAGGATTATTAATCCTAATATGACTTAAATCATGACATAAGCCAAAGAGATGTACTTAAAAAATCAATCAATTTCCCTTTGATGACACCTGCATGCCTAGTTTGATTTTTAAACTATGACACAATTAAGTGTCTTGGTAGTATTTAGGTCTATCTAATATTATTGATACCTACTTTGATCAATAAAATTCATGAAAAGTATGAATTTTATGAAATAAATAATTAATCTAAAATAAAAAACATGTCAATTTCTTGATAAAAATCAAAATGGAGACCTTTAGCTATCCTAAAAAATAACCTATAGGCAAGAAGGTGAACAATGCCTTAGGGTGAACTTCATGATGGAGTCCTTAAAGAGAGGTTATTATGACTATAGAGATCATTTGACAAATGAAGGACTCTTGAAAATTATCTTACCTATTATTAAAACTCCTAAATCATCTTTAAAATTAGCTATAATACATAAAAATACCTAAAGTCATTAAATCACAATAAAGGGTAGGAGAGAAAGTTTCTTTTCCAAGAAGGTCATGATAGTATGGTATGAAGGAGACATAGTCTTCCAAAGAGAGGCATGTAAATTTTGGTATTAAGGGCCTTCAATGAATAGGAACCATGACCATTTCATTTCATAAACCTAAGATAATCTCTACATATATCTAGTCAAAGGACTCATCAAGCATGCTACAATCAAACATTGATGTTATGAGGTATTATCATGATCCTTGGTTTCATAGGGTTTGGCCATGCTTAAGGTCTCATAAATGATTGCTAAAGAAATTTATCAAGTGATGAGATTATAATGACACAATAATTAGATAAATTATCATAGAACACTCACCTATAACCATAATCTATAGGCCTATCTCTAAGAGTGTGGAGTTGACAGTAGGTGGTCTAATAGACATTAAGAACATGGTCTAATGGAGTGTTAAGATCAAGAGATAGTTCATGAGAGAAATAATGATGAAATGGATCCAATAGGATTATACAAAACTTTAAAACTCAATGATATATTTAATTTCACCTCAATATGTGTACCTATAGTCACATGAGAGTATAAGTTTTCCTTCAAGCTGGTATGCACATTGATGACACAGTAGTATATGAGGAGTTTCATATCCAATGCAAGAAGATGTTTTAGGGACAATGATGATAATGAGATAAAGAGATCATGATGGTATCCAAGGACTCATGATACATAGTTAAGGTCAATATAAATCACACCTACAACCATACTATGGTAACTCCTCTCATAACACAGTCATATGCCTAAAGTGTACACCAAAGACTATTCACTATTGCCAATATGATTTTCATTGATTTCAAGAAGGAGATTATTGAAATTATGGATGACATTGATGTTTATATATGATTGTGGTGATTTATATATGTGCAAGGTATCCTATTAGAGGTCAAGGATGAATGGAGTGCTTGTGTGAATGAGTGTAATTCATTCAGTTCTTCATTTTATTCATCTAGACATTTTGGGTCTAATGGCAGAAAATATTAATAGGTAGTTTATTTATGTCACCATTTCCACATGTGGATAAGTCTAAGAGAGTTGATCATATGGTTTTTATCACATTAGTCTTTAGTTATTATGCACTAAATTTAAAGTCATGTGATGAAGCATGGTCAGAGATATGAGGATACAAAGTTGGCTACTCAGATAGAATCCACTAAGTTTCCATACTTAACCAAATTTGCAAAAGGGTTCAAGAAGAGCCAAGTAAGCATGTTAATGATGTCAAAATTCTCATACATGGAGGTGTCAGGACCAAATGATCGCATGGGTTTGTTCATTTTTGTGCCTAGTTTCTATGCACTAAATCTCAAATCATGTGATGTAGTGTAATAAAAGATATGCATGTAAAAATTTAGTCTTTCAGGTATTTTTGAGACTGTTTTCTCATAGTCAGATTTAGATATGTCAAGAAAATCTAAGAAGTAATTTTAATGATGTCATATCTTGCACATATAAAGGCTTCAAGAATAGATTGATATATGGATGAAATCCCCTATGTGAGAGGATCTTGTGCACCAAATTTCAAGTCATGGAACTAAGTGCAAAACAAGTTATGTAAGAATAAATTTAGCCTTCTAGGAAGTTCTACACATAGTTGGCTCTTTGGTAGAATAATATAAGTGAGAAAATTAATGTAATTATATCTTTCACACATGTAAGACTCAGGGGAAAAATGAGGATATGGGTTTGTTTAATAGTATGCCTAGTTTATATGGTCCAAATTATAGAATAGGTGGTTGAGAAAAATAAAAGATATGCAGGTGCAAAGTTGACCTTATAGATAGATTGAAATGGTTCCCATACTTAGTCAAATTTTCACAACGTAAAGTTTGAGAAACCCTTGAAAAGATCAATGGAGTTAATTTACTCCAATATGTCAAGATGAAACAAGATGATGACAAGTGGTCAAAGTTTAATATTAAGCTGAGATAAAGTTCAAGCTTGTCAAAAGATCAAATAATGAGAATGTGATCATGTAATGAATATTTAATAGTGCCAGTGGACTCAATGGGATAAAGTGCTCGATGTTTATCAACATAGAGGCAAGTTAAATACTGAGCTAGTTTGATGAGATTAATGGATTGCATTCTTTCTAAAGACTTGCGTAATAGTGAGATGAGATTAAGAGATTCATTTTTAATGACTAACAGAGGTAAAGTTCATGAAACTTTGAATATCTAATGACACACAAGATCTTGGATGAAAAGATCCAAAAGATGCATTTTAAAGTTAAAACATTAAAGCCTAAAAGCATACAAAGATCTAAAAGAGTGCATGAGCCTGTAATAACTTTTTCTAATGGATACATTATAAATTTGAGTAATTTAAATGAGGACCATCAGATCATGGAAAAAAACTTAAGATCAATGGCTGATATTTAAATATATGTTCATCCTAATGGTCAAGGGGAGGAACTTGAAGTTAAACCATAAATTATGACATAAATAATGAATTTGATTGTTGTAATTAATCAAATTTGTGTAATATGTCATGTGCATCAAAAATAGAGCCTAGTATATACTAAAAATAGTATTGATACCAAGAATCATGGTGGTGGAGCATAAGTTCAAGATGCAGGAAACTTGTTGTTAAAGATATAAACTAAAGTCCAATAGAATTGAGCATGATGTGTTAGCAAACAATCATAAACATAGAGAATATATAAAACCCTAGATTAAATTCATATACATATGTCATCTAGGATATAGTAGATGTTGTTGGTGTAATTAAGTTGTGTCAAATAGAGAAATATAGAGACATAAAGATAGAGGGGTGGAGAGGAAGATAAGAGAAGAGAGAGAGAGATGTGTAGAGCATGATCAATTATAGACTAGACCTATAACAAATATTTGATTTAGATTAATTTATGGATAAAACTTATAATCTAGAGTTTTAGCTCCATAAATGAATTTGATAGGTAGGTGCCATCAGATAAGTTGAGTTGGTGCTCAATTAGGGAGTTGGTACTTCTTTAGAGTAGGTGATCTTAAATTAGGAAATTGGTGTCTCCTTAGGGTTGGTGCCCTTAAACATTATAACTAGTTAGATTCTTTATTATGAGTCTAGATTAAAATAGTAGATTCTAGTAGCTATTCTCATGGTGGTTTTTTGCATATTGGGTTTTCCATGGTATATCTAATGTTATGCATATTTGTGTGTATGTGATATTTGAATATATTTTTAGTCTACATAAAAATCATTAAAAATGACTAAGTAAATCTACTGATTTATCCCCCTTCTTAGTAGATAGTTGTGTTCCAATAATTGGTATCAAAACCCTAGTTTCTTAAAATAATCTTAATCAACTCAAGTAGATCTTGGATAGTGAACACAAATGACTAGTCAAGAAGGCTCTTCTTCAAACAAAGCACCTCTATTTTATGGACCAAATTATGAATTATGGAGCATTAGAATGGAATAATATTTATCCTCTTTAGGGTTTGATGTATGGATGTCTATTGTAAATGGATATACAACCCCTACTATAACTACTGATCAGGCTTCAAAGAAGGCATATGAGAGTAATGCCAAGGCAAATAATGATATTATATATGGATTGTATAATTATATTTTGTCAAAGTAATGCATTATAAAAATGCACAAGATATGTGGAATAAATTAAAGATCATCTATGAATGTCATGACAAGGTAAAGCAGGCTAAGCTAAAAACATTCAAAGGAATGTTTGAGAGCCTTAAAATGAATGAAATAGATTAAATTGTAAACTACCTCCTCAGAGTAAATGAAATAGTCAATGTAATTAGAGGCCTTAGATAAGAGATGAAAGATTTGGTCATTGTAAAAAGGGTCCTAAGATATATACCATCAAGGTATGATTATAAAATCTCTATAATAGAGGAAGAAAGATCTAGATAAAATCATTTTTGATGAGTTGTATGGAGAATTCACAACCTATGAGATGAGAATGGAGGAGATAGATATCTTAAAAAGATAATTTGCATTCAAAGCATCCAAACTAATGAAGGCAAAAAAACCTACATCTAGATAGGAGGAGACTAATGAATAAGAAGCCAACTTTGTTAGAATATTAAGAAGAGGGTCTAGAAAGTAGAAAGGTAAGAAACCTTTCAAATGCTCTAACTATAGAAAATTATGACATTTTATTTATAAATGCCCTTATAAAAAGAAGGATAACTCTAAGCACTAAGATGATATTAAAAAGGTGAAACCTCCCTATTCTTAGAAGAATAACTTATTGAAAAACAAAAAAGGCTTATACACAAAAGAAGACAGTGATTCATTGGATGAAAGTGATAGTTCTGATGACGATCATGACTATTATTTTGTGGCTAAGGAAAAGGATTTCCTATTCATGACATTAGGATCAACTTATATGGATCAAGAAGAAGTTGAAGACTTTTATGAAGAATGATAAGGAGAAGTGGATCTATAGTGTGAACTCATCTCTTCTCTAGAATAAATTGGCAAGCTGAGAAAAGGGAACTCAAAATAGAATAAGCTTAGATAAAAGGAGATTGAAAAAATGTCAAAAAGTCTTGAAAAATCTGATTATATGGTGTTTATTCTAAAGACATAAGTTTAAGAAGATAAAAGAAAAGAATATGTAGTCAAACTTGAACTACAGTCTAAATCTAATGAGTGTATGAAGTTAGAAGCATAGATAGTGAATTTGAAAAAAGAACTTGAGAAAGCTAAAGATCAAATAGATAAAGTTCTAAAGTTAAAAGGAGGATCATATATTCTTGATGATTTGATCAACTCTCAAAATCCTTTAGAAGAGAGATATGGTCTTGATTATGAAAAAGGAAAATGTTCTATAACTAGTACATCTGCTAACCTATATGACAAATTTAAAGCAAAAGGAGAATCAAGAGCAAATAAAGAGAAAGCTTGTAAGGACACAATGCTAGACACAAGCACTACTAATGTAAAGAAATTTGAAGGAGAAAAGAAGCTTGAAAAAAATAAGAAGAAAAAGGTAGCTGATGCAGATGGTTTCATAAGGGTGACATATTTGAAGAAGCTAGAATTTAGAAGAACCCCTCATCTTGCACAAATAACTACTATGGCTAGGAATTCCTCATCTTTCTATGGTTATTGCTATACCTATAATTAGTTTGGTCATATGGATATTGATTTTATATTTTAACCTAAAAGGAAGACAAATTTTGTAAGAAAAACTTCATTTGTTCCCTTATGAAGAATCAAGAATAAGTTGAAGACTTTTATGAAGAATGATAAGGAGAAGTGGATATATAGTGTGAACTCATCTCTTCTCTAAAATAAATTGACAAGATGAGAAAAGAGAACTAAAAATAAAAAAAGCTTAGATAAAAGGACATTGAAAAAATGTCAAAAAGTCTTGAAAATTTTGATTAGATGGTGGTTAGTCTAAAGACATAAGTTGAAGAGGATAAAAGAAAAGAATATGTAGTCAAACTTGAACTAAAGTCTAAATCTAATGAGTGTATGAAGTTAGAAGCATAGATAGTGGATTTGAAAAAAGAACTTCAGAAAGCTAAAGATCAAATAGATAAAGGTCTAAAGTTAAAAGGAGGATCATATATTCTTGATGATTTGATCAACTCTCAAAATCCTTTAGAAGAGAGATATGGTCTTGATTATGAAAAAGGAAAATTTTCTATAACTAATACATCTGCTAACCTATATGACAAATTTAAAGCAAAAGGAGAATCAAGAGCAAAGAAAGAGAAAGCTTGTAAGGACACAAAGCTAGACACAAGCACTACTAATGTAAAGAAATTTGAAGGAGAAAAGAAGATTGAAAAAAATAAGAAGACAAAGGTAGCTGATGCAGATGGTTTCATAAGGGTGAAATATTTGAAGAAGCTAAAATTTAGAAGAACTCATCATCCTGCACAAATAACTACTATGGCTAGGAATTCGTCATCTTTCTATGGTTATTTATATACCTATAATTAGTTTGGTCATAGGGATATTGATTTTATATTTTTACCTAAAAGGAGAATAAAATTTGTAAGAAAAAATTCATTTCTTCCCTTATTAGATACAAATGTAATATGCTATAATTGCAATAATTTTGGTCACATAGCTAAACAATGTAGAACAAAATTTATAAGACCAAAAACACAAATTAAAAATAAAGGCATGTCTTCTAGTATGAATAAAGGTTCACAAGTATTTGAAAAGGAGAAAAAGAAGGAAAATAAGAAACCCAAGGATGTGTGGAAGTGAAAGATCAATCTATGATTTCTCAAACTACACTCTATGCCAAGGAGAAAAATTTGTGGGTAATAGATGGTGGTTACTCATAACGTATGATTGGTGACAAGATCAAGTTCATCAAACTGATCAAATGTAACAAAGGATTTATTAGCTTTGGAGACAACATTGAATTAAATATTAGAGGTAAAGGAACCATGAACATAGATGGAAAACTACCTACACATGATGTCCTTTATGTTGAAGGATTGAAACATAATCTGCTAAGTGTCAACCAAATGTGTGACAATGGATATAATGTCATATTTAATATAGAAGGCTAAAAGTTAAGGATATATGAAAGAGTAGTTATTGAAGTGAAAATAACTAAAAGTAATATATATAATTTTGTTGAAGTGAATGGTAATATTTTATTGATAGGAAATATTGATGAGAGTTGGTTATGGAATAGAAGGATGGATCATTTCAAATTTGATAACCTAGTCAAAGTAAGCTCAAATAATTGTATTAGACATATGCCTAAGATAACCAAAATCACAGACACTACTTGCAAGGAATGTCAACAAGGCAAGTAGACAAGGGTTAGATTTCAAACAAAAGAGTATGCAACTACAAAGCCTCTAGAATTAGCTCATCCTAATCTTTGTGGTTCTACTAAGATAAGAGGATCTAAAGGAGATAGATAATTCATGTTATTTGTAGATGATTTCTCAAGAATGACATGGGTAACCTTTTTAAAGGATAAGTCTCAAGCAATTTAAAGATTTAGGATATTTAGGGCCATGGTAGATAATGAGATTGGATGAAAAATAAAATTCTTAAGATCTAATAAAGGTGGAGAATTAACCTCAAATGAGTTCATTGACTACCTTGAGAAGCATGTAATCAAAAGATATTACTCTACAATAAGGAATATACAACAAAATGCAGTAATAGAAAGAAAGAACAAGACAGTCAAGGAGATGGATAGAACAATGTTAAAGAGGATAATTTTACCTAATGGATACTAGAGAGAAGTAGTCTAAATAGTAGTATATATCTTAGACAAAGTGCAATTGAGGGTAAATAGTGACAAAACTCCTTATGAACTATGGTATGGAAAACCTACCTCTATGAAGTGCTATCAATTTTTTGGCAACAAATGATACATCAAGATAAAAGAGGATAAATTGGAAAGGTTTGAATCAAGATGTGATGAAGGAATGTTTCTTGGCTATTCTACCCAAAGCAAATCCTACATATGTTAAAAACCATTCTACACAAAATTTTAGAGAGCATCAATGTCAATGTTGAATAAGGATTGAAACATGTTAAACTTGAGAAAGAAATATGTATTGAAGAATTAGATTTTGAAGATGAAACAATTAATGAAGATCACGATGAATTAAATGAAAAGGTACCTACAATATTTAATCAAATGGATCATTTTATAGAGTAGATCATTGGAAATAAGAATGAAGGAGTTAAGGCAAGGAGAAGAGTTTCACAAAATAAGGAACAAATAAGTTTCGATCTAATGTATAAAATTGAGCCTAAGAGCTATTTTGAAGTTAACAAAGATGATAATTGGATAAAATCTATGGAAGAAGAACTGAGCTAAATTGAAAAGAACAAAACTTGGCAACTAGTTCCAATACCTTCAAACAAGAATGTAATAGGTACAAAATGGGTCTTTAAAAACAAGATCAATGAACATGGAATTATCATAAGAAATAAGGCATGATTGGTTTGAAAATGATATGTACAAGCTGGGGGCATAAACTTTGAGAAAACATTTACTCTAGTTGCTAGATTCAAAGCTATAAGAATGTTTGTAGCATTCTCTATTTAAAGTAAATTCAAAGTTTATCAAATGGATGATAAGTTTAGTTTATTGAATGGGAACCCAGAAGAGGAAGTTTACATAGAACAACCTAAAGATTTTTAACTGTTAGAGGAAGAATATTATGTGTATAGACTACAAAAACTTTTTATGGTCTAAAATAGGGACCTAGAGCATGGTATTAAAGATTAGACCAGTACCTTAAAAAATAAGGATTCAACAAAGGATGTGAAAATAGAAATTTATACTTCAATCAAAAGGTGAACATATGTTGATTATTTTTGTTTATGTAGATGACATCATGTTTGGTGGTAGAAAAAACAAAATGTGCAAATAACTTTCTACATAAATGCAAAGTGAGTTTGAGATATCTATGCTTGGAGGACTTTATTTATTCCTTGGCCTATAGATAGCATAAACTAATGAAGGGATATTTATATCTAAAACTAAGTATGCTAATGAAATACTCAATAAATTTGGAATGGAAGGTAACAAACCAATTAGTACTCCCATGATAATTGGATGTAAGTTGAGAAAATAGGATGAGTCCCTTGATGCATATTAGACTATGTATAGATCAATGATAAGTAACTTGTTATACCTAGCTATATCAAGACCTAATATCATGTAAGTAGTGTGTATGGTTTCAAGATTTCAATATGATCCTAAATAATCACATGTCAATGTAGTAAAAATAATCTTTAGATATATCAAGATCACAATTGACTATGGTCTGTGGTATCCTAAAAGTGAATATTTCACTTTGACAACATATAGAGATGTTGATTGGGTAAGAAGTATGGATGATAGAATAAACACTAGTGGTGGTGCATTTTCCCTTGGAAACAAACTTGTTTCATGGTTGAGAATAAAACAAGAGTTAGTTACTCTTTCTATAGTAGAAGTAGAGTATGTCGTAGCAATGGCATGTTGCACTCAAGTATTATGGATGAAGAGAACACTCAAAAACATCAAGGTAGAGTAAAAATCACCTATCTCTATTATTTTTGATGCATTCCAAAACCAAGTACATATCAATCAAGTATCACTTGTTAAGGGAAAAGGTTGTAGATCAATAGGTCACAATGGAGTATGTGCCAACTCAAGATCAAACTACTAACAAATTCAGCAAGCCTCTTCCCAAGGAATAATTTGAGTATTTGAGACTAAATTTGGGAGTGGTGGCTCCTACATCACATAACTAGATCCTAGTGATAGGGCATGAGTCTAGGGGGAGTATCATAGAATATTTTTTAATACCTAGAAGAAGAGAGAAAAGGAAACTCAAGTATGTATATTTTTTCAAATTTCTAATGAGTTGATGGTTGAAAATTCTTGGACAAACTCCTTTATCTAATAATTGGGAAGAAAAAATTGGAAAAACTTTAGAAAGTTGGAGTCCATTTGCCAATAATTTCAAAGGGGAAGAAAAAGTGCAAATGTTCTCTGTAAAAGGAGCATAACATGTGTCCAAGTTGAGTTTTGGAAAAAGTGCTATGGAGAAAAAGTGCAAATGCTCTCTATAAAAGTTAGAAAGAGAAGAGCATATGTCCAAGTTGAGTTTAAGAAAATGTTCCATTGCCTAAGGGGGAGAAATTTCGGTATGAAAATTTTCATCAGAAGCTAATGAAATTAATTCTAGAGAAGGGTTAGAGTATAAGAAGATCAGATCATTTAGTTTCCCATCAATGACAAAGGTGGAGATTATTGGCAATATGATTGCCATTGATGTCAAAAGGGATATTATTGGCATTATGGATGTCATTGATGTTCATATATGTGTATGGTGATTTGAATATGTGTAATGGATCCTATCAGAGGATAAGGATGAATGGAGTGCTTGTGTGTATAAGTGTAATTCTTCCAGTTCTTCAATTTTTTCATCTAGACATTTAAAAGTCTAGTGGTTGAAAATCTGAATAGGTAGTTTGTTGACATCACCATTGCCATGTGTGGATGAGTCTAGGGGATTTGGTCATATGGTTTTGATCAAATTAGTCCCTATTTGTTATGCACTAGATTTGAAGTCATGCAATGAAGCATGATCAAATATATGAGGATGCAAAGTTGGCTACTCAAATAGAATTCACTAAGTTTCCATACTTAGCCAAATTTACAAAAGGGTTCAAGCATAGCCAAGTAAGCATGTTGATGAGGTTAGAATTAACAAACATAGAGGTGTTAGGACAAAATGATCATATGGGTTTGTTCATTTTTGTGCCTAGTTTCTATGTACAAAATCTCAAGTCATGCAATGTAGCTTGAGAAAAGATATGCATGTGCAAAGCTAGGCTCTCAAGCACTTTGATAGTATTTTGTCATAGTCAAATTTGCATATGTCAAGAAATTTTGAGAGGGAATTTTTATGATGTAATATCTTGAAAATATGAAGTATTCAAGAGTATATTGACATGTGGATGGAATCCTATATGTGAGAGGATCTTATGTACCAAATTTCAGGTCATGCGATTAAGTATAAAGAAAGTTATGCAAGAACAAAGTTGGCCTTCTAAGAAGTTATATGCATAGTTGGCTCTTTTGCATAATAATATAAGTGAGTAGTTTAATGAAATTATATCTTAAACATGTGAAGGATTTAGGAATAAATGAGATATGAGTTTTTTTAGTATTATTCCTAGTTTATATGATCCAAATTTTAGAAGAGGCAATTGAGCAAAGCAAAAGATATGAAGGTGCAAAGTTTACCTTATGGATAGATTCAAATGGTTACCATAGTCAAAATTTCACAAGATAAAGTTTGATCAACCCTCAAATAAATAAATAAATCATGTTTGCTATAAGATATTAGGATGCAGTGAGATGAGGATAAGTGGTCCAAGTTTAATGTTAAGATGAGATAAAGTTTAAGCTTGTCAGAAGATTGAATGATGAGCATGTGATCCTAAAATGAATATATAACATAGCAAGTGGAATTAATGGGATAAAGTGGTTGATGTTTATCAACACAAAGGTGAGTTAAAGACTGATCTAGTCTTATGAGATAAATGAAGCACATTCATTCCAAATACTCAGGAAGAAATGAGATGCGATTAAGAGCTTGATTTTTAATAACTAGTAGAGGTAAAGGTCATGAAAATTTGAAGATATAATGACATGCAAGAGCTCAGATCAAAATATATAATGGATAAATTTTAAATTTGTAATTTTAATGCTTATAAGTGTACAAAGATCTAATAGTGTGCATGAGATTGTTAGAACTTGATTTCACAGATGTGTTTTAAAGTTGAGTAATTTGAATGAGTACCATGAGATCATGGCATCAAACTTAAGATCAATGGTTGATATTTAAAGATATTTTCATCCCAATGGTCAAGTAAAAGAACTTGTAGTTAAGCCATAAATTATGAGATACATAATGAATTCATTTGGTGTAATTGATCAAATTTGTGTAATATGTAATGTGATTTAAAACTAGAACCCAGTATATGCTAAAAATAGTAATGAGACCAAGAGTCATGGTGGTGGAGCATGAGTTCAAGATGTAGTAAACTTGATGTTAAAGATAAGAACTAAAGTCCAATAGAATTGAGCATGATGTGTTAGCAAACAAGTGTGAACATAAAGAAGATATGGAACCCTAAATCAAATGCATATATATATATATATATATATATGTATGTATATATACATATATATATGTGTGTATATATATATATATATATATATGTATGTATGTATATATATATGTATATATATACATGCATATATATATATATACATACATACATACATACATATATATATATGTATATATGTATGTATGTATATGTATATATATATATATATGTATATATATATCTGTATATATATATATATGTATATATATATATATGTATGTATGTATGTGTGTATATATATATATATATATATATATATATATATATATATATATATATATATATGTCATCTAGGATACAATAGATGCTACTAGTGTAATTGAATTATGTCTAATAGAGAAATATAGAGACATAGAGATAGAGGGTCAAAGAGGAAGAAAAGAGAATAGAGAGATGTGCAGAGCATGATTAGTTACAAACTTGATATGTAATAGAGATTTGTTTTGAATTCATTTATGAATCAAATTTTTAATATGGATTTCTAGCTCCAAAGAAGATTTTGATAGGTAGGTGCCATAATATAAGTTGATTTGGTGCTTAGTTAGGGAGTTGGTGCTTCCTTATAGTATGTGATCTTAAATCAAGGGATTGGTGTCTCATTAGGGTTGGTTCCCTTAAACATTATAAATAATGAGGTTATTTATTATGTGTCTAGATTAGAACAATAGATTCTAGAAACTATTCTCATGGTATATATAGTGTTATGCATATTTGTGTGTATGTGATCTTTGCATATATATCTAGTCTACATTAAAAAGCATTAAAAAGGACTAAGTTAGGCAATTTATTGATTCACCCCCTCCTTCTAAGTATATAGTTGTGTTCTAAAATTCACTTAAAGGAGTGAACATATGAGGACATATTATTACACTTCTAAGTTATAAATTTACATATTAAAACCTTTATCAAGATATTAAATCACTGGAATGCTCTTGAAGATGAAGGTACAATAAACTATATGAACCATGACTATGTACAAAGTCTAGAAACCTACAAGAAGAATGAAGTTTCTAGGAAAAGTATAAATATGAGTTTTCAAACCAATAAATGGATATTAAAGGCACCAAGTCATGATGATATTGATAATATACACCTCTAAACCTCATGAACATCACTTATAGTAGTGAGGCGCATAGTCACAATGAATTTTCTTGAGGAGCTAAGGTCATACATCAATTGAATAAGGATTAAAGTTGAAAAATGGAGACTAAAAACATTTAAATGAATATATTAATTTTATATTCAAATATTATTCACCATTTCCAAACTCAAACCAATCAAAGAGGAGGAAAACTTAGTCTTGAGATAGGAAAATGTAGGCAACTCTAACTAAATGTTGAGAAAACCCACCTATAAGCCAAAATATGCATTCTCTAAGAGTGAAATTTGGTGGATTTTGTCATGATGAATTTATATACCAATAAATAATATTTATTATTTAAAATTATGATGGTAAATACTCACTATTTTTACACACTCATCTACCTATTTAATCATAATCATTATTACAGTAGGCAAATTTATTAAGGTGCATACAAGTGAAAAAAGGGTTAAAACTTCATTATAAGGTCCTATCAAGAATAATATGGTGATTTTAAATCTCCATAAAACTTTTTAGATGTTTTAAAACTCCAAAATCAAATCAAACCATTCCCTTGAGGTTTAAAACAAGCAAGAAGGCATGTGTTCTATGCTAGGAGTGATGTCACTCAGGTGGTTTGAGAATATTTCATGACATAAGATAGCTAGAAGGATAATGAGAAAGATATATAAATATATTTTGATGTTAATTATGCTCATATTATATAATAAAGAGCATCAAACCTATTTATAAGGGTTATAAAGGCTCAAAAGCAAAGAAACCCTATAAGCTATCTTAAGAGGCATTAAAGGCAAAATGAGGTTTGGGAAAAACAAATAAGCCATAAAAGGTGAAATTCTATGTATTAAATTATTTTTTAATCCCCCATATCATCCTATACGTCATAAATACCTCCAAATCAGATTTGGCCAAATGAGGCCTAGAAGCCAATTTTAGGCCTTAAAGCCTATATCACCTAAAGACACTATAACCCATATCAAGAAATATAACACATATATAAGGTTTAACAAGATTCTATAGGTATTTTATCAGTTATTAAAATTCTAATAAATATAATTTAAATTCAAATTTAACTCACAAGGAGGAATTCAAACTTTAGAGTCTTAGGCACCCATTCGATCCACCTGATCAAGTGCTCATATCTTTCACCATAAGAGGAGTTCAATGAAATTTTATTATAATTATTTAAGTACCAATATTAAGTTAAAATTAATTAATAATTGAGTTTGGTTTATGGGTTTTAATTTATGAAAAATCGCTAAGAGCATAAGCATGTCTAGAATGCAATCAAAACCCTACAGATAAACCTCATTACATACATATCTTTACACACCATTTTCATGGGAACACAATATTCCTAGTGAATTTTATGGGTTATATGAAATAAATATTCATGTAAATAATATTGGGTTTGGAGGTCTATACTTTATGAACCATCATTAAGAAGGTTCACCTCCAAAACCCTCCCAAACTCTCATAAGGACAAGTTTTGAGAAAATCCATTTTTCTTGAAATCAAATCCCATTGAATCATTGTGAAACCTATTAAAAAGTTAAGTAAACTTAGAGAGGGTACCAACAAGGGTACTTTTTTATATGAAATTATATGGTTCATGGTAGAAAATGATTTTTTTTTGAAGAAAATGTATTGAAAACTAAGGTAAAAGGCAGTTTAATAGATTCTAATTCATGGAGAGTGAAGTTTGGAACTTTTTATTCCTCATTAAGAAATTATATGGTCAAAAATATTCCTAGAAATTCCTCTATGAGCTTCTTCAAAACAACAAGTCTATAAGAAATGAAGGAAACATTGACCTAGTCAACTACTTTGACCAAGTTACAGATGTTCCTTCCATAAAATGGATCTTTTCATGATATGGAGGATTTTTACATGCCTAAATATATTGTATTTTAAGTTTATAATGGTTTTATTTAGGTTTTCAAGAGCCATAAAGTGAAATAAGTTAGGCTACTATGCCTATTTATCCTAGTAGGCCTATTTGATCAATCAATTGAAGATGAAATTAACATTGAAGATCTATCAAAGGAGTTAATATGGAGTTTTCACTCTACATAATTGTAATTAAATTTTATATTATATTAAAATTTAGTCTTAAAGTGCTAATTTATGTAAAGGAGGGCTTAAGAAGGAGTTGACTAGTCTTAAAGTGCCAATCAATCATGAATTAACTAGAATCATCATGCATATTCCTTGATCTTCATGCAAGGTAAGTCATCCACTTATCTTGGTATCATTTTAAGTGGAGTTAAATAACCAAGGAATGGTGTATAATGTTGAGGAAGTAGCTTTGACAAGTCAATATATCCCACCATCTCATTCTAATGCCAAATAACTCATGCAAGAAAATTCAACATAAAGATAAGTCTTGAGGACTATTATTAAACTATTGTAACTAAAACTAGATTTGATTTGAATATTGAGTTTACCTTATTTTATTTATTCTATTACAATATCTTGTATTTCTCATTCTCATGTTATATATATTAAATTTTTAGGCCTATTTTCAAGATCCCTCTCTTGGGCATGATTAACCTCTACTAGAGATCCCTCTCTTGGGAATGATTAAAATCTACCAAGATTAAGATTTTTAACCATTTTATATGAATAAAATGACTATTTTAATATTCTTACATACTATTATAGTGTGTTATATTGGTTTTATTTTCACATGTGGTAGTACTTTCTCCATTGTCAGGTCCTAATCTCACCTATTTACTAGTATGTCATCTTATGCAAGTCATATGCAGTGTTTGATGTTGATTGATTGAGCTAATAGTTGATATATTGACTAGTTAGTTCCTTTAATTATTCATATTCCATCATTTCCCTCGTGATTTTATCACTTGATAAACCTTTATATGAAATACTATTGCATAATAATCTTTTGGAATTGTAGATTTAGTTTTTTGAGTTGTCTTATCAGTGTTGTATGAGCTCAAATAGAGTGGATGAACAAGAAATATAGCCAATTATCAAGAAGGATCCTATATTTTTAAAATAAATTGAGGAGGTTGCATCTAGGATAGATGGAGATTAAAGATTATTGCATGCTCATAAGAATGAAATCATCATTGACACAGTCAATGTAAAGGAAGAAATTGATGAAGTCAAAGAAGTTGCTGAGATAGAAGATTAATTGAGAGTAGATAATGAAATTCAAGAGGAAGACACTCCAATTGTACAAGTTGAAGATTTTTTTCATGAGATCATTGATCCAACAATAATTGTCATCCATAATGAATAAGATGATATCGATGAAGAAGATGAGATGCCATTCTCTATAGAAGATGAAGATGAAACAAGTGTAGCAGGATAAAGAACTAGCATATGATTTATTCAAAAGGTTATAAATATGTGATCAAAATGTTTCAAATGGTAATAATTCAAATTAATTTCATGTCCTTTTGGGATGATTTAGAGATTTTTTTTGCAAAATTTGATAGTCCATCTCTACCTCATATGGAGATTGAGGAATGTTCTATAATAAGTATTATTGCAACTCTTCATCAAGAAGAAATTAATGATGTATTGAAAATAATTTTGGATACCTATCAATAAGTTGAAGAATTTTACTAGCCACTACCTCAAATGGAATATAATGAAGACACCAATCTAAACATACCAATTTATTTGATAATTCAATCATTAGACAAGAATGTGATAAATCATGATTTGCCTATGAATGAGGTAGATATAACATTTTTGATATAAGAAAGAAGAATTTGGGAATAAGATGATTGGATCTTGGATCCATACCTTAAATCAATATATTTGAGAATGGTGTTTGGAATCCCAACTACATCATCAAGAAGACATGCCCATCTAATTATTCTTAGCTATAGAAGAGAATTATCAAGAGATGACAAATACATTTCAAGGTTTTATGGTGCATCAAATAATTTCTCATTTGACCCTGAAGGAAAGATTGTTACTTCAGATTAGTTATTCTAGGTTTGTCTTGTTTCAATAAGTAAGTAACATAAGTAGTATTTGCTTCCCTTTTTATTATGTCTCTATTTTCCTTAGGTTACTGATCCTTGCATTGGTAGTTTAGTTCCCTTTCTAATCTATTTTCCCTTCATAAGTACCTTGGGAACTCTATTCTATTTTTCTCCTTTTGGTCTTTGTATTATTTCAAGAGGAGTTTTCAAACATTAGTAGCCAATTTTAGATCTAGGTCAATATGTTGGATCCAAGTAGAGACTCCATGTGTAATGGACTGGATTACGAACATGGCTTAGGTTCTCTTGTATAGACAGGCATACAAACCTTGTGAGTCACCAAAGATGTTGAAAAAATATGGCCTAAATAATATCTTGCATGGTTTAATGAAGTAGTGGATCAAAGGGCTTAGAAATGGGTCAACATTGTAAATGGAGAGGATCCAAGTAAATTTTCATGGTGCCCAAGAATTTTGGAGCATAGACCAAGTTGCACAAAATTTAGGTCTTCATAGTTATTTTAGGAATTTAAGGATCAATAAACATTTCAAGCATGAGTTTAGAAGAACATGTAGGCCTTGGAAAACATAGGTGAAAAACCCTTCTTTTTGTCTAAGTTTTGTATTTCCTTCAAGAGATTTATTTTGGGTTTTTTGGCTAAGTATCAAAATTTATTTTGAATATTTTATTCGAAAAAAAACTCCCAAAGAGTCTTTTTTTAAGGAAAGTCCTAGACAAAAGTTACAAAGGGTATATCTTAGGGGAATTGGTCTAAAATAAAAGCTTGAAGGGTCATTTATTTGACAAAGTACCCTAAACAAAAAATTTGAAGTGTTTTTTTCAATCAAAGTGTCCTATATAATTTTCCTAAAGAGTCTTTTTTCATGAAATTATCCCAAGACAAAGTCACAAAAGGTCATTTCTTTAACAAAGGGCCCAATAAAATTTTATTGAAGGGTTATTTCTATTAGGAAAGTACCACAAACAAATTCCCAAAGGGTTATTTCTTTGGGAAAGTGGTCTAAAACAAAAGCCCACAAATAAGAGTCTGAAGGAAATGGCCCAAGGAATTTGTGTTCAAAAGGTGATGGTCACGTGAACATTGATGATGGCCATACAAACATCATTGACATTTATGCAAACATCAAATTTATAATCATGACAAATAACTATTTCACAATCTTAAATTTGATGATCATGTAGATGCCAAATATGATCATGTGGACATCAAATAATGGGCATGAAAACATCAATTTTAAGCCTTGTGAATTAGCCATTGGATTTCAAATAGTGGGTCTAAGTAGATCAATGGATCACGTTCAATTATAGATTCAAGATCAATGACATATGAGTAATTCAACAAGTTAGAGGGTCTAAAGAGCAGATGCACAGGTGTTAAGTGTCAATAGTACATTAATCTAGCAGAAGATATAATGACATGCATTTAACCTACCAAAGGAGATTAATGGTACAAGTCAGGGTAAAAAATGTGGTGAATTATAAAATGAATGTGAGGCCAAGATCAAGGAAGTGGGTCCCAAAGATCTACAATCTACATTCAATCAGATCTTATATCCAATGGTGTGAGTGAAAGTCAAGGAGTCAATGTAGTCGAGTCAAATTACATATAACTAATGGGAAAAGGATCAAAATTGGGACATTTTTGATGGAGGTCAATAAGTTAGTATTTGACCCCTAGTAAACAAATATAAGGAACCAAGCTTAGGTTTGACCTGAGCTAGTAGGAATACATGGAACCAAGTTCATTATAGATCGCATTGGAACTAGAACAAATATTTCAAGATGAGGCTCCATCATTAAGGCTATGTAAATATAGATTAGGTATTTTAGACCTAATATAGATCAAAGGTTAGTAAGTTATTGGATAAATGGGACTAGGAATAAAGTAGAGCATATTATATATAGTGGACCTAGGTTCAATTTCCCATGCAAGGGTAGATAAATGAGATATGGTGGGGGATTCTCATCCTTAAACACAGTCATAACTTGACAAACAACCATTCATGGCATGGATCTATCAATTTTAAGGTATGATGGTCTAGTCCTCAGAATGAGTGATAAGTGGCAAATGGCATGGAAACCAAATCCAAACACATAAACTTTAATAGCTTCATCACTACAACCAATTACATGAAAGTGACTCCTCTCTCTACTCTTACATGCCTCGATAAATGAGTAAATAAAAATTAGTTCCATGAAAAAACCATAACAAATTGATTTGATTTTGGTAACTATATTGATGCCAAAACTTACCTCAAAATAACTTCATCCCACCATTTCAAACATAAAAAAAGCATTAGTGAAGGGATAATGTAATCGCACAATAGACTAGAGTGACCTAGATCAATCAATAATTTTGAATGAGATTAATTTACAAACGAAGTTATAATAACATTTCAAATGGATTTGAGCTTGCTTGATTCACATTTGATCACCAAAATCGCTCTCTTACATTCCTTTCTTCTATAAATATAACCTTTGATCTATTGTTAATCATCCCTTAGGTTGGTATGACTAGACTTTGCAAAAATTCTATTTTGTGCCTCTTGGAGTAATGAATAAAGCATTTTATAGTTGTTTGTTAATCTATATTTAGTGTTTATTGTTTGTTTTATATGTAAATGTGGATGTTATCTTCATTTTTCATGTCCAAGGTCAACCTAAGTCATAGCAATTTTTCTATGTATATCATATAATGTGTCTTAGCATTAATCTCTCGAGGATATAATGGACAACAAAATTTAAGTGTCTTCAACA
This sequence comes from Torreya grandis, assembly GCA_037957365.1. Lineage (NCBI taxonomy): Eukaryota > Viridiplantae > Streptophyta > Pinopsida > Cupressales > Taxaceae > Torreya > Torreya grandis. Next base: position 988,242 of record JARHVA010005541.1, on the reverse strand, counting down.
ATACCTTATTTTCATTACTCCCTAGCGTAAGTCCATCAAACTAACCTCTATATGAAATATTATTGCATAAAAACTATAGTAAACATTACGTTAGCTTCTTTTATAGTCAATTAGTGTGTTAAAGAGTCCAAGTTCAAGAGTGGATTTGACAAACTCATGGTGCATTACCACATATTAGAATAGGTTTTAATTTATGAAAAATTCTTGACTCTCTTCACCCCAACTAGTTTTATGTTTTATAAATAAAGATGAAAATTATGAAATCTAAAGAGATAGCCACATAAAAAATCCCAAAGGTCTGGTCTAGATATAGGCATCCCATAGCCTTAGATCATTCCCATGTTAGTCCAAGTATAGGTCAGAATTGAACAAATATGACCTCTATTGGGTGTTATCTAGATATCTAACAGGCCCCTTATATTTAATGGTCTCAAAGAGCCATTGAGTGAGGTTTAGTGTACCTAGAGAAGGTGAATTAAACCTTGGGGAAGTGCCCTCTCCTATTATTTATAAGAGTGGGTGGGAAATATTTCTTTTAGGTGAGGCTTGCAATTGACTAAAACTATCAGGCCTAGCCTATAGTTGATTTTTCTGTAAAAAATCCCATAAATAGGTACCTTCAAGGTATCTCCTAGGAGATACCTTTCAAACATGCACAAGAGTGAATTTTTCATTCAATCTATCTCTTATGAGATACCTTAAAATTACACATGAAGGTATTGCAAGGGTATTTCAAGGTTATTAAAATAACCTCTTAGGAAATACCTTGAATGGAATTGTCAATGTTCATACATTCAAGGGGATGTTGAATGTATTTCCTAGTAATTACCTTCAACATGCACATAAGTGGAATTTTTTTAACCTTGAAGGCACTATTTGAATGCCTTTATAATACCTTCAAGGGTACCTTCAATTTATCTCCTATAATATACCTTCAATTTACTGAAAAAGGTATTATAAAGGTTTCAAACATTCTTTGATAAAGTTAAAAGGCTTTGCACCTCATATTTTGATTCTCTTAGATCCTCAAAAGTATGATACTCGATATGCCGTCATTAAAATAGGATCATATAAGATACATCGAAGGGTGTTGTCATACATTATAGGGGATGTTGAATGTATGTCCTTGGATATACCTTCAACATGCACATAAGTGGAATTTTCCTTTACTCTGAAGGCACTAATGGGTGATACCATTAAGGGCCTTGTAATACCTTCAAGATATCTCCTAGGACATACCTTTAAAAAATTTACAATATAAGATTGAAGGTATATATCCTAAGATATACCTTCAAGTTACCCATGAAGGTATTACAAGGTAAGATAATTTTTAAGTTTTATATGATCTCATACTTTTGGGACCTGCTAGGTGGAACTCTCTCAATGATTTTGTTTGAAAATTTTACTCAACAAATTGCACCAATGCTTTTTAGTCTTGGACACTCTACACTCTACATATATCGAAAGAATTTAGTTCTTTGACATTTCCTTATAATTATTTGTTTAGAACAGAGTATTTAGAAATTTAGGGTATGGGACCTAAAGTTGCACATTTTAGTATTCATGAAAATATTTAGAACTTTTACTTAGTAGGATCACAAATAGTGTTCTACTTGAACTACTAACTTTTAACTACTAAAATATTCATTAATTGGTAAACTAAAGTCAAAGAAGTGATGAAATGACACTTAGTAAAGGGTAATGATGTGGCATTCCAACTAAATGTCAACATTATCTACATGCCATATACACCAAATGAGGTGGATTTTTTTTATTAATTAAACAAAATAAAGTTATAGGCATTGGACATTAATGGTCCAAAAACTAGAAATCAATGTCAAAGATATATCAAAGCAATTTTAATGATGATGTGCTCATTTTATCTCAAGCTAACTTATGAATTCACTTACTCTCCTATAATATAGCCCTAGCCACCAATGTCTTCAAATTAGAAACATACTTAAGAGAGCTGAGTGATTAAATCTCAAACTAGTACCATCTTTGTTTCAAAATAATGGCATCCTCATCTAAGGAATTTTGGGTATCTCTCCCTCCTTAAAGGTTCTTCATCATGTATTCTAATGAGTACATAGATACACTCTTTTAATCTATTGTATTCAACAATGACTATACAAACTAATTGATGTTGTGGGATGTCATACACCAGGTCAACATGCACACACATAAAGAGAAACTAACTCCAACCTAATGCCAATTACCCATAGACCTTCTCTCACTCAAGAGACAAGGGATATACTTCATAGATGTGAAGCCAAAAGTCATGCCCTATATAGACCTCTTGTGAGACTTGTTCTTTGAAAGGAAGATATTGAGATAAGCATACTTGCATCACCTCAAGAAAAATACAATCACATATATCATCTCTAGAAATGCATTTCAAAGGTACCTCTCTCTTCCTATCCTAGACACCACCTATGATATACACATAATAGTGGCATGGAAGAAAGATAACTCTATCAAGGAGGTTATTAGTAGTTGGATGCTCCCTAGAAAGACAATAAACTTGAAAGACAAGCATCCCACCCCAATAAAAAAAATTTGAATGGGAATTCATAGTGGGATGGCCCTATTAAATAGGCTATTTTGATACTATACCATCGAATTCCTCCACCTAGAATGATTTCCATTGTTGGATTTGCTAAGGATATCATAACTAAGATTTGCTCTAGGAGAACTAATTAGAGCAAGCTTACAAGAATTTTTTTTCATAAAGATAAGAGGCCTCTAGGAGTCCATTTTAATATGATTTTTTACTTGTTTGATGCAATTTTGGGGATGGTTTACATCATAAATGGCTCACTCTAGAGCCCCCCTTTAGACTGTATAAAGAATAGGATATGAAACTTTTATTCTTTCATCTATATATATTCATACACTTGAAATATTACATGCATTACTAAAGACATTTACATGTAAGTATGGATGACCATCCATGAGTCCCTTTTGCCCAAAATTTCAAAGACTATCATGAATACACTAATTATTAGGGGAGACTACTAGTTATACCCTGAATACATAGTCATCATGGTGATTGGCCATAAGGTTACACCCTTGTGACTCCCCAAGTATGTCATAGACAAGTTATTAAAGAAGGAAATAACCTACCAGTTATGATGGATCGTATATGAGAATATGCATAAGAAGAAGAAATCTCACCTTTGTAGATCACATTTAATGATTATAATAATGTGCTAAACCAATAGAAAGCAAATTTTTGAGGTTAAAAGATATAGAGAACACTACTCCTTGGATTTACCACCACATAGGGATTGGGATCCCCATGGACAAGTAAAAAACCACAATAAGGTGATAATAATTGAATATCGACATGAGTCCTATGATCATGATTTCATGTTCCTTAATGATTAGAATTATGTTAAATTATTGGATAGGTCACAATCATTTTAGATGGAGGACCTTCAAAATATCATTCAATGGGAGCCTTACATTTCCATAAAGGAGTTATGAACTAGACTCATACCAATTGAAAGATGGGACACATAATTTTTAGACTAGCAAACCTACTTAGCTAGTATGGGAATAAGGAAAATATTCTTTGACAACCCCTATAGTATATAAGTAAAGAAGGAATTGGGTGTGATAGATATTTCATTAGGATGAAAGTAAGACGAGCCCATCTTCTTGAATTCCTTAGACTTTGAGGGCCCTAACCAAGGTGAAGTTTCATCACCACCAGATATTGTTTTTGTGGTTACTTTTACCACATAATTGAATGCTTCTATAGTTATTAAGACCACCCTTTATTATACAAGGAAGAGAAGGCCTAGGCCCCTTCCATAGAGCCCAACCATAGAGAGACCTTTGATGGATCTAGCTACATAGGAGATAATTAGAGAGGATGTTTCTAATGAGGAGGTATAATTACAAAGAGAACAAATATTGAGCCTCTAAGACTAAAAGGACAAGGCACTATTACATCAACAAACATCACGTAAGACAACACCCTCTATAATTTCTATCACTCTTGTTGTTCCCCATGTTTCTATTCCTACAAATAGTTATTTTTTTCTCATTTCATTCACCCTTCCTAGTCCACCTTTTCTCTTGGTTTCTAAGGTGGAGGTTGACCCCTCCTCTACCCTTGCATCCCATACTTCCTCAATTTTTCTTCCTCTAATCATTCTTCCCACATCCACTCATACTATTCTTACTATAGTCACTTCCAATACTATTCCACCCCACCCAAAAAAACTAAGATAAAATCCAAAAATAAGGTGAAGGGAGTAGTAACCACTCCCCAATTACATGTTAATTTTACATAGTTAATTCTACTAGTTACCCCTCCTAGTCCTTCTCAAGAGACAAATTTCATAACCACTCAAAAGGCTAAGAAGAAGAGAAGGTTGATATGGTGGAGTGGATTGATCTAAGCTCATATGGCTTTCACTCCCTGATCCCCTCTTAGAGGAAACTTTGAATCAAACATAAAGTGATATAATGGTTGAGACTACATCCTGAGACACTCAACCCATAAACCCAACCTAACTAGTCCTCCCATAGTGGGAAATAAATAGGTAATTGGGGGCCTACAAAATACCTAATCTTATTATTACTAAATTTCCCATAATGAGTACAATTTTCAAGAAATCCATAGGAAGTGTGTGGAAGGTGAGGAAGAGGAAACTAGAATATGACACTGGTAGAGCTGCCATTCTAGAGGAAAGTGAAGAAATGTTCACTTTGACCAAGATAAAAGATAGAAAAATAAGGCAATCTCCCTATATAGAATATTTTAAATCCTACATGGAAACACAAAGTAGTTCTAGTATAAATACATGAAGGGCTAGAAATGGCATGAAGAGAGATTGAACACAAATTGGAGAAACTGAGAGAATAATAACAAATTATTTATGTTCTAACACAAATTGAAATGAATATCCATAATGCATCAATCAAATTATACTATACCATTGAGGCCATTAGTCCAATGATGGAAGATTTGTCTCCCCACATAGTAAATACCACTAAATTATATAATTGTTTTAATATAGATCAAAATAAACTCAAATTCCTTATAATGTCTACAACCAACAAGTCATGTATATTTGAACCTGATGTCACCATTAGAGGCTACTAATACACTCAACTTTGTGGTCATTAGAATATAAAAGGATACATAATAGGTTCATGTGTTTGAGGTAGTAATGCCAAATTATTCATAATAGGAGACCTAATCCTAGAAAATTTTGGATCAAATTAAGCTTTCTCAAGCCAAGGATTCAATAGGAAGACTCATTGGTAGGGCCAACTTTGATAATCTCTTGCAGCATGTTTTGGATAATTTTAAACAAGAAATACAAGGGAATACCATAGAAAATAGAGAGGGAGATATCAATTTTTATATAAATAAGGTCACTGAAGTTGATATCTTTATACCTAACTTTAAAACTACCAAAGATGAACATAAAAGATTTTTGGAACAAGTGAATAGGGTGCATAGGCCTCTACTCAACACGGATATAATTAGATATAAATATGACATTAGGCATGGATTTGAAATTGAAGATGAATGAAAATAAAATAACTCCAAATCTAACACAAGCATCCACTTCATTTCCTCCAATAGTATCATCAATCATGCAAGCACCTAGTTAGATTTGAAAATTAGTCCAATTTTATTTATATAAATGCATAGTTTACTCACAGTTTAAATATAATTAGAATGTACAAGTAAATTTACCTAAACTATTATAAGCATGCAAACATTTAATTACATAGGCTAACTAATTTTGACATAAATTTAATTATACAAAAGCATGCAAAAACATGCAATTTTGAAACTAAAATTAGAACTGAGGTTTTAATAGTAACATGTAACTATAAGTTTACATATATTTGGAAGATGAGGTATCACCTATCCAAGTTTATATATCCATGTAATTTCACATTCCAAATTGCTGGAATATTTTATTAATACATTAATAACTTAATTTTTACTATCATGAAATTGTGTTGGTGTTTTCTCCTTCCACTTATGTCATTTTATGTTTTTTTTGGTTGTTATAATACAATAATTTGAAGTGTCCAAAAGATACAAATAGATCCTAGTTATTTTAATCAATGTATGTTAGATATATATGTGAAAAAACTATTAGAATTTAGTCTTTTTTATTAATAAATTGGTTTATATTGTGTTATTGTTCGTAGTGTTTATGAATTCTTTCCATTGATATAGTTTTCTAAGTGTGTGCCAGAGCTACCTTAGATTCCTTATTTGTCTGACATGTAAACTTCCAATAAAGGGTGTGTAAGAGATAACATAAAGTAATAAACCTTTATTCCATACCATTAAGTTTCCTATATCATCCCTTCCAATCCTTCATAACTATGTTTATCTGTAAGTGTGCAATAGCTGAAAACAATAAACATAATTTTTGAGAGCATTTGTCCACTAAGAAAGCAACCTAGGAAATGATGCTTTGAGATCACAAAACCTTATTTTATGCTCTATCCTTACATCCTTTTGAATTTTATTTGACTTATATATACCCAATATATATTAGTTATCACCCATCTATCTCATCCACCTATGTTTGATTTATCCACTATGATTTTTTCACTGCAAGTGAAACTATTTAGCAACTTGCATGATCTACTTGCTATTCCACCATAGGGTTGTTTAATCCATACCTAAAATTCATTATTTTGAGTGTATTTCACCTCCATTGAGATCTTAAAATGTTAGAGGCTACCTTATTTAAACTTTAATTGGTGCATAAAACCCATATCAACTTAAAGTATCTCTTAAGAGATACCTTCAAGTTACCCATGAAGGTATTATAGAGGTTTCAAAAATTCATAGATAAAGTTAAAAATATTTTCACCATATATTTTGATTCTCTTAGATCCCTAAAAGTATGACACTCAAAATCCCTTCATTAAAATGGGATCACAAAAGATAAATTGAAGGGCATTGTCATACATTCTAGGGGACATTGAAGGTGTCTCTAATGCAAATCATTCTTTGACTTTTATTCATGATTATAACTATCTTTGGGAAAAATAGTACCTTTTTAAATCAATGCATGCAACCATTTTTTCATTTGGATTAATCTCACCAATGGGTTAATTTCACCTTTCTTCTTACTTCTTTTCAAAGGATCATCCATCAAACATGTGACGTCCACTCCCTCGAGGGGGCATCAGCCTAGGTTTTCCAAACATTGTCACATGATCAGGAATGTAATTTTACTTCAATTTAAAGTCACTAATGTGTGATATCTTGAAATACCTTATAATACCTTCAAGTGTACCTTTAAGGTATCTCCTAGGAGATAACTTTAAAAAATGTGCAATATTGGATCCAAAGTATATCTCCTAAGAGATACCTTCAAGTTACCCATGAAGTTATTAGAAGGTAGTCTAAGTTTTAAGTGTTTCACTCTCCCTCACTTCAAAAACCTACTAAGTGGCACTCGCTTAGTGATTTTGTCTAATAATTTTACTAGACAAATCCTTCTGATGTATTTTGGTCATTGACACACCACACTCTACATATCTCATAGGAATTTAGTTTCTTAGAGTTTTCCTTAAGAGGATTTTTTCAAAAAATATTATTAAAGAATTTAGGCTATGAGACTTGAATATACATTATCAAAGAATTATAATTATTTTTAACTTACTCTTTGGCCACTATTCTTTAAGAACTAGGTCTCTAATTTTTTACTTTAATTTATCTTGGTCTTCAAAAAGATTTTTCTAGTAATTTTGCTTGACAGGTCCCTTAAACACATTTAGGGATTTGGAGATTTTTATCAGAATAAGATTTTTGCACATTTTGGTGTTTGATGAAAAGGTTTGTAACTTTTGTTCAGGATGCTCACAAATAGTGTTGTGCTAAACTATGTGGAACTCCTATTAAATGTCAATAGTTCTTTGTAATACTTTCAAGGGTACCTTAAAGTATATCCTAGGAGATACCTTTCAAACATGCATAATAGTGGATTCAAGGTATCTCCTATGAGATATATTCAAGTTACCCATGAAAGTATTATAAGGCAACCAATTTTTTAAGTGTTCCATAAGGTATGATGGAGACACAAAAGTTTATTAGTTAATCGATAAGGTTTAAAGTTAAAAGGCTTTCACCTCATATTTTGGAACTCTTGGATCAATGAATGTATGAAAATTTTCACCCCTTCATTAGAATGAGTTCTCAAAAGATTAATATTTTTTTTGGTTTTTGGTCTAATGCTTCGAAATTCCATTATCTCTAGGCCTCTAAGATCTCAACACATGGCATGATATTATTAACTTAAAAACATAGAAGGTTCAAGAAAAGTTACATGTATAAATCCATTGATTAACTAGGAGTTGATACCTATCATCATCCATGTCAACTGACCTTGATTATGCAGTAATCATCATTGATAACTATCTATAAATTGATGACTAAACATTCAGAGTTAATGAAGGTTTTCCATATAATAGGTAATTAAACCCACTAAATATGTCTAGCATTTTCATAATGAAATGTGCATTTAAACTAAAAGTTCATATCTCCATTAATGGTGCACAAATACAGTCAATGTTTGAATCTAGTGAATGATATATACAAAATATATGCCAAAAGTGAAATGACTTAGTCATTATTCTCAAGTGAACACTACATATTTGAGCTCTCATATGTTTAGAAGACCTAATTCATCATAGGTGTTTGTGAAATTAAACTATAGTTTTTGATAAAACTAGATGAATGCATCTAGTTTAACAATGGTGTCAACTTACAAACAATCAAACATAACTTCTCTATATGCTTTCACTAGCGTGATTGAGTACATCGATATAGTGTTTGATAAAAGTGATTTAGATTTAAAATTATACCATTATTAAGCACCATGGGTTGAGGTAGAATCAATAATGTTGTACTCTACTCAGGATAAAATTTCACTATCCCACAAATAGTACATTGATGATTTTTTGCCTTTCAAGGCACATGGTCTTCATCAAGTAGCTATAAAACTAGAGGTAATGCTATGCATAGACCTTCGTAGATTTTTTTTAATGGCACTTTTTTGGGTAATCACTTATATATTAGAAAAAATAATAAAGTGGATACATACATTTTGGGTAGGGATTTTTCAGAGGTATCTTAGGTTACCTTTCCCTAAAAAACCTATAATCAAAACTTGGCTAATGTTTGAATTAAACAAAACACTATAGAGGGGAAAATCAAAGATTAAATTTTTGAGTACTATAAATTGAATCTTAAACGGGGTGTTACATTTAACTACATCATTAAATTTAATCTTGGGGTTAAGATATAATTGTCTCTATTGAATATAATATATGGATTTATGAGTATTACATATACTAAAGTTGAGTGGGTTTTGTTATTACAAATTTTGTTGACCTCTAATCAATTGGTTGTACTAGGAGAAATTATTTGTGCTAAACTGAAGTCGTAAATGTTCTATCTAGAATAATGTCCTATTTTTAGATGTTGTTATGGGAAATGTTTACAAAATATATAGTGAGTTATGGAAACCCTTAGAAGAATATGTGGCTAACAAAATTGGTGAAGATCATTCATTTATATTTGTTCACAAATACATGTATGAAATTGAAAAAAATTGCAACAAAATATTACCCTTGGATATATCATGAAATCCATGGGAAATTTATGCCCAAATTATTTGATAACATTTTGAGGACACTCCAAAAATGGGAAGATTTCTATCTAAATGTTACTATCATTTAGATTGAAAGGATAAAATTTTCTCCCTTATTGCTACCACACCATGTTTCAAATAAGATTATTGAATAAGAAATAATTTTTTGATTTATAATAGTATTGATGAGGAAATAGTTTAGAGGCATCCATCCTATTATTTTAAGACTCCCATAAGCATCATCCAAATATAGTATGTGGTCAAATCATATTTCAACTAGGCCAAAAAAATTAAAACCGATTACAATCTAAAATTGGTACCATTAGGAGAATGGGATCCAAAGAAAAGGGTTAGAGGATACGTTAAACAACTTCAAGAGAAGAAGAGGGTGCATGTTTATTATGGGAATGAAGAATATGACCATGATCACATCTTTTGGATTGTGCCTGATGATTCAATCATATAGAATAATATTAAGGATAAGTCAATATCCATGGTCTAGGATCTGACATTACAATATAATCCTCAAGCCACTAATGAAGAATTTGAGAGGGCATTAAATCACTAGTGGCCACCATCCTAGCCTCATGTCTCTCAACAATAGGATATGCCTCTTTCTCATTTACAATATCCTAAAAATGAGTAGTCAACTAACTCTAGTGTCTAAAGAGAATTTAATCATTAGTTTAGAAGGGATATTTTAAGGGGTCTTCCAAGTCCCCATGTCCTTTCCTTGACAACATCTTTGACACCTAATTTTTTGTCACAACAACTATAAGAGATAGGTTGGTAGCTTCTCCTAGTAAAGAAAGGAATAATAGTTTTATGATGACTCTTTTTCCCCCTTAATAAATATCACCTAGGTGAATCTTTCATATTTCTTGCAAGCTTATTTCTATTCCATTCCAACTATTCCTAATTTTCCCACATCTACTATAAATAGCCATTCATCACCTACATCCATTAATAGGGATACATTTACTCATGGTACCTCTACCATTTCATCTCCAAACACATTTCATCTTGCTTCCATAGAAACTATTATCATTCCTTCACCACCATTTCCTATGATACTTGCTTTCACTATTAATCCTTCAACTGTGTCACCTTCCATTCCACCTTCCACTCTACCCATTATCACCTACCATAGGAATCCAATGGATTATCGTACTCTTATTGAGATCGAATCTTTGGAAAAATACCATCTATTAGTCTATCTACTATTGAGGAGTATCATGAGAGGGAAAAATTAGAGGAAGCTGAGAAAGAAAATGAAAGAAAAAATTAGGCAGGGTTACTTGTGGAAGAAGAAAGACAACTAGTATCATTAGTTAAATACCTAGATGATGAAGATGAAGAAGTTGATTCTAAGGAAATAAAATAAGGAGAGAAAATAAATATTGAAGAAACTCACCTAGATGATGAAGAGGTTGATTTTTAGAAATCCAAAGCCTTGACTCTAGGAAAGCAACAAGTCCTCATAGAATAACCAAGCCAAAGGATTGTTCAGGTAGTCTCTTTTAATATTTATTAATTTATCAATGTTGAAATATCCCAAGGTTTTATATTTATGTCTTCCTTTTTTTATATCCTAAGGTTTTATATTTATTACTATTAAAGATTCATTGATTCGTTAACCTCAGTCAATAAAGATCACAAAGAAGAGGGTTAATTTTAAAGACTAGGTAATTGTGTCTATTTTTTATCTTTATAGCCCATCCATTTCAAAAATAAATTTGGAGCAAACAGGAGTACCCATTCTATAGGCCTCGCCATTTTTCTTAACCATAATGACAGTGGAGAGAACCCCTAATTTGGTGAAATATATAGTGTATACACAATATTTTCAACTTTTATCAAATAATGACACTCTACATATTATAGGAACCCATCGAGACTCAATATCTCTAAGTGTAAACCCTAATGAGTCTGTCAAGAAAGGGGTGGGTAGACCATTGGTGCTTCACAAGATTATTGTCTGTTATTTCCACATATTACCAATCTAACCATAACCTAAAACCATTCCCTAATTTATTACACACTCCTCTAGTCTTTTCCCACTTTCTATCCCTTTTTTCCTCACCTTAATCACATTTTTCTAGTTAGTTGTACTATGTTGACTGGGTTGACCATGCATACTTTTAGGTGATTTTTACTTAGGAACTAGTTTGGCCTTTGGCTAACCTACCTCATGACCTAGTAAATAATTGTATGAAATTGTGCTAGGTCAACTGGGTTGACCCTATCGACTAGGGTTTTTGGATGGGTTTAAGGTAAAATATACCTATGTATACAAGATCATTTAGTCATTATTTCAATATGTAATAGAGAGTTATTATTCTCTTATGCTCTTTAATTTTTGCTCTTCAACCATTCTACTTGAGGAGAATAATCTTAGGGTTTGTACTTGGATTATCTAGTCTTGTGGATAATTCTTGGATACTTTAGCCCTTTTTAGTGATCCTTAAAAACCACAACAACCTCTTATGAAGACCTTTTGGCCAAGGGAGAGATTAAGTCTCAATGGGTTCATCATTCAGGTAAGTATTCTTTAACTTTGTTCCTCTCTTTATTAGATAGAAGTAGCATAAGTATTAGATTTGAATAATATTACTCTTCATATTCCATGTATTAGGGTCTTACTCATACATGGATTAATTGATATTATCTTATACATGTTTTGATTATTTACTAACCCCTCATGTTGTGCCAGTGCTTTGGCGAGAACTAGATTAGATTTACTTTACTTGTTATTAGTTTAGTGAAATATCAAAACTCAGGAACCCCTTAGGGTTATTGAATGAATGTGTTAGAATAAATACTTTGGAACTATTTTATTTTAGTTAGGGTCTTAAATCATTTAGTCATATGGTTATGAACTCATTAGTTATCTGAGTCAATTCTAGACTTATTATAACTAGGTACAATCATAGTATAACCCCTTAGCACTAATCATTTATCACTCGACTATACTAGAATCAATTAACATAAGGCTCAAGCCTTATGAACTCACCTAAAGTGCAATAGAGAAAGAACTCAAGCCTACATTGGGCTAGTTGCACCATGTCATAACACATCATATGCAAGACCAGGTCATTTAACAAGGGTTTTTGGGAATATTCATTGGTGTGAGTCATTTTTAGTGGAGTTTAATAGTCTATAGGTAAAAACCCTATTTGGTTAAATAGTTATAGTCATAGGGATGTAATCCTAAAATGGGTTGGTTTTATACTCTCTAGGGCACAAGCCTTTGTGTTACTAAGTTAAGTGTCATTTAGGAAATTTTTTGGGTCAAGGTAAATACTTTATATCAATGTTCCATGCTTAGACTAGTACTCTTGATACGATCACCAAAGCTTGGGTTCATGACTTCTCTTACATTTAGTCTAATTTGTAGATTATGGCATTGTCATCACTTAGAATAGAGATGCCATTAATGACCTACAACAAATCTTATCTTAAAAAAATATTGATATATTAAAATTACACTATTGTAACTATTGCATTTAGTTCACATTCGAAGAGAATTACCATAACCACATATACTAGATCAATACTCAATTAGGTGCAACACCATTCTTCATTAAAAAAGGTTCAAGTAAATAAAGTAAATAACTAGTGAAATAGAGTAGATGTTCATCTAAAGCTACCAAATGGCCCAAAGGATCATAGTTAAGCATGGGAATTATAATGTGGATCTTCAAAGGCATATATTCTTAAACTTATTCTAATGTCATCTATAACATGATATTGAGAGCCAATTTTGTAGAGCTTCACTACTTTAGTTTGCATCCTCTACTCACTAGATCAAGATCAACTTTATAATATATAGGAACATCTTCATGCTAGGGTGGAAGGAACATGCCAGGTGATGGGTCAGATCCTTAGTTGATCATTCCACTAGCTCTATCACCTAGCACCCTTTACATTATGGTGACCATGTAAAGTCTACTAAAGAAGATACCCTAAAAAATTGGGTGCCAGTTAACCACTTACCATTTGGTACTAGGTCTACAATGATTCCTCCAACTGGAAAAAAAGATACCAAAAAAAATCATACCAAGAGATTTCCTCATTCCAAGATATCTATTGAGTTAAAATAGATCTATACTTAGATGAAAAATGGGCCCAACATTACCCCATAAAAATATTTAAGTCCATCCTTAGACTAGTCTTTCAAAGCTTTTGGCATGAAAAATTTGGTCATGTTCTCCTTCAACTTGATGTTGAAGTCCTCAAATCTTATTATAGAGAGCTTGAGTTCCTCAATGGTACTATTTATCTGCATGGAGGTGGAGTTGAACACGAGCACATATGTCTTCTCCAATTCCTTCTTGGAGGCCTTGAGGTTTGCCTTAGGTTTTATCACTCCTCTATCTAGGATTTCATCTTATTCATAGGCCTTAATCTATAGGAAAAAAATGTACTTATAGGATTTGTTCTCATTATTTAATATGGGTGCTTAAGGTATTGAACTTCCCCATTATTTGGGTGTGATTTGATCTACTTGTAGTGTATACATACACCATCATCTCCTCCTTCTCCCTCTTTTCTTACTTGAGGTGCATGCCTATGATTGATGTCTAGTTGTAAAAGCTATAGAAGATGACATCGGCTACATCTACACCCTCTTCAATTTTTGTAAAGAGGTCTTCCACCTCTTTGTGTTTTTTCACTAGTTTCCTTCTTAGCATGGAGCATGGGTTTTCCTCTTCTTATTGTGCTAACTCTACCTTCAACCTCAAGATTATTTACTCCACTAGCATGTATACCTTGTCAATATCTAAGAGGTTTGATGTGTCAATATCATCCAAGAGAGATGGCTTAGTTGTATCTATGCACTTGGCTAGTTGATATAATTTTGACTTCATGTCCTTCACTTCCTCTTATACATCCATGGTAATTTTATTCCACTTTGAAGCCCTGAAATCATTGATGATATTATTTAGCTAAATTTTGGAGGCCATCTAGATAATTTTAATTGTTAACTTGAATGGGTTCATGGCATGGGGATTTATGAGAAGGTAATCCTACCTTTTTTATGGTTTATCTATGTCTATTATGGAATTTTATGGCACCTTAAAATTAGACTCATCCATATAGATGTCACAATTAAATGAGAGTTGTTTGTGCATCCTACTTTTTATAGATCTAGGGGCCATGTATTAAAACATGTATAAATATTCATCCATCCACCCCTTCTATGTCTTTTCTCTTAGACTCAGCTCTATGCCTTCTTCTTCTATGATAGCTAGATCAGTTTATTCTTTTTCCTCTTAATCAACACTACTGCTCTCTTTAGTGCTTTCCTCTAAGGTTTATTATTCCTATTCCTATAGGGGTTCTTCTTTATATTTTTCCCCTTTATCTACTTCTTCTTCTCCCTTGGCAATAAATTCACCCTCCTCTTATTCTTGTTGGGTCTTTTTAAATATCCCTATTTATTCTTTCAAGGAAACATCATTGCCTTCCTTGTCTTCAAGCACCCCTTCACTACTTGGGCATTTCTATAATACATCTGGTTATAATGTGATAATGGAGGCATTAGGTTCCTTTTCTACTACTTCTTTAGCTAGTTTCATGCTTATGACAACCCCTTTCTCTTCCTTCTCTTTCTTGGCCTTTTCATCTAGGGCCTTCTTCTTAGTCTTCCTCTTTTTTGCTAGTACTAAGGCCTTTTCTTCCTCTTCCTTCATTTCCTTAACCTCAACTCTATCAATATGCTCTTGAGTAATGTTGGTTTCCTTCATGGCCTTTATTTTTTCTCTAGCACTATATTTTTTCTCTAGCACTAGAGCCATCTCTATTTATCCCTCTCTATGGTCTATTTTCTTCCACAAGATTCTCTTTTCCTCAATTCATGGAGGATATGTATAGGGATCTTTTAATTAGTTGTTGGGTTGATTTTATGCCTCTCTAAACATGGTGGTAGTGCCACCTTGGAGGGCCTTTTGTATTTATATAGTGTTGGGCTCTTCTCTACCTTATTATATAATGTAGACCTTAGTTCCTCCTTCCTCTTACTCCTTTGTCTCTTCCCATGCCTTTTGTGCCTCCATTTCCTCATGCACCTTGTGCACCTCCATCTCTAATAAGGTTATTATGGGCATTACAATGGACCCCTTGGAATAATTCTTCTCCTTCTTGAAGGAAAAGTATTCCCTTATGTGAAGGTCACACATTTTTTATTTGGGGCTGATGGAGTAGCTTCCTCACCTGAGGAGATCCTTAAATTTATGTGATCTTGAATTTCTCCAAGTGTTTATCCCCACTTTTTTTGGGGAGAATTCTGATATGCTACTGGCACTAGCTTCCATTCATCAGTGATCTAAAGGGGGATATCATTATACTTATCATGGTATACACCCTTCTTTCTTAGATTCATCTTATAATATAACATGTGTATGTACATGAGTATCAATTAATTTTTAAGGGGATATAGGTCAATGAAATCTAGGTCATAATCCTCATCTTTGGTAGCCTTTCCTCTTAGGCACATGTATTATCATGATGACCTACATTTTCCCAAATCCATAGCCTTCACTAGGATGTCTAGCCACTACGTGTTAGGAATTATCCTCAATACATCCCTGAAGTACTTGGTAGAAAACACATAAGGGAGTTTCAGTTAGCTTGATTGGTTTCCATCTATGAATTCCAAGTGCACTACATAAAAGTGTTACATAATGGTGAAGGTTTTCATTCCAAACATGTTCTAGGCAGGTCCTTAGGAATGTAAAATTATATCCTAAATAATTTTATGTATTGGGTGCACGACCCCATCATTTTGGTCTTGTAATTATAGGATAAGGTAGGTGGGTAGGTGAAGTCTTGATACTTCAGTGTCAAGGAGTCCTTGTGTGATGGGAAGACCAAAAGTTTGTCTTCATCACCATCGAGCATGCTAAACTCCTCTATCATAATTAAAATCAACATTGACCCTAATTTGAAGGTCTTTCATGCTATATGACATTCAAACACATTATTCACCATCTCTACAGTATTAAATTTTGTTATGTTGAACTTGAACCCCTATGCCATGTGGTGAGCAATGCATAGGTAGGACTTGGTGATGTCCATCCATTGATCACCAAGGTAAAATTTTAAATTTATAAAGCATTGTATGGCCCTGGTGATAGGGTCATTTATGTATTTTATCGGGAATATGAATCCTTACTTATAGTACCAAAGGAGTTTTGTGACCCTTTCTACTTTAGTATCATCTACCATTATTTGGTTGATATTTATGTCAAGGTTTGGGAGTTTAGTGATTCTATTAATTGGGCTTGATAATAACCACATTTTCCTCCTTCTAAAGTAGAAGTGATCTACATGGATGTACAAAAGGAGGAACTAGACAAGTTCCTCTAGCTTCTCAAAACATAGAAACTCATAAAGCTAAGTTACACTAGTGATTATAGGTCTATCTCGAATATAAACATCAAAAAACACCATGCCATTTTGACCTTATCCCTCATATCAACCACCTACTCTTGTGATAGATCTTGCACATTGCTTGATGTATGGTGGTTATATTCTTATAGTTGGTAGGTGTGCATGAAAGATGCCTAGTTCTTTCCTACCAAGACCTCTATGAGAAATTGTATTTCTTAGCATGACATCTTTATGAGCACCTCATGATCAACTGATGTGATGCTAACCCCTTCTATCAGCTATGCTTTCTTCTTTATAGGGGTTGTCTCTTCAACTATAGATGCCCATTTGGCATCCTTCTACACCTATGGTGGGCCACAACTCATGTATTTATTCCCCATATTAAACTAGATAGTGTTGAAGTGTGGTCGATTTAACTTATTGAGGCCTATAATGTTTGTTATCACTTCTCATAGTCATGGGATCTATGACTATGACTTTGGATTTTGAGCTTCACTTGATATTAATGGTAGCCTTGGAATGACTCAAGTTTTCTACTATCTAGTTTTTGCATAAATCATGCCCCACACTTCTTTATGTCAATCTTAAATAGAACATAATTCCTCTCTCTATTCAATCATTCTCTTTTTGAATTTATGGGTGATCAAGGTTTCACTATGATTTTGTTTTCTTTCTTCAGCTATGGTTTAGCTTTGGTTCTATGCTCTAAATTTTTAGTTCAAATTAACTTAAGATTTGTAACCTAAATTAGTTGGCCTTTCACTATTTTATACCCCTGTTTCAGCTACCCTCTTAATTGTAGGTGATTAATGGTGTGGTAGTGCCTAGATTTATTGGAATTTGTTAAAACCCATGAAATTCACAAAAATACACTACTATCTACCCATTTAATGCATATCTTTGTGCCTCTGATATCCTTAATAAATTCTCCTAACTATATTTTTCATGAAGTCACATGTGGTTCAAATGGTCACTTCCCACCTAAATTTGGGTGGATGTTAGCTTGTTTTGATGATTTTTATCTTATAATTTGTTCAAATAGCATGACCTTCACTTTCCTTATGACATCCTAGGTGTAGTGCCTCACATGCACATGATTCAACCTCCATAATTCCATTTTCTCTTCTTGATGCACTTCTATTTCAAGCATGTTTTTCTATCTTGGTCAATTTTTATATGATTTCATCTCTTGCTTTGGCCTATTCTACCTCATAAAAATCTATTGTAATGGTCCTCCATCACCTCAATCTCTACGTATCTTATGCACTTAGCATATTTTACACCTCTCTTTCATCTTATGTGTACTTATCATCTTGTTCACCTCTCTTCATCACTTGGTACTCATATTTTCAAAGTATGGTGAGTTTTATGCACCCAAAAATTAGTGTATGGATTTATGTGCTTAGAAAGTAACCTCTCTCAACTCACCCAACTAGATTTATGCATGGAAGTGCCAAAATATTATACTGGTGGGCCTCAAGGTGTCACTTATTCACTCAATAAGAACAATAACACAAAATACAAGGAAATGTTTATCTTGTGCCAAATGTCATTTGGGTCAACACAATATAACTAAATTATGATCGAGAAGTTAGTGTATGATGGTGAAAGTGTCATCCTATTACCTATAATACTTTAATCAGTCATCATTGAAATGCCCATGGAGTATTTCACTGGATAACTTTACAACTTGCATATGCTAGTTTATAATATGTTATGGATGACATATGGACCCATCCACCTAATTTTTAACTTTCCTAAGTAATTGAGGTACATGGAGTCATATATCAAGACCAATGCTCCTTTAGTTAGTACCTTATGCTTAATATGGTTGTCATGCCACAACTTCTAGCATGCCTTCTCCATTTATTGGCTCCACCTTGCTTGGGCATGTACCTCATCCAAGAATTTCAAGTTTTCCATCCTCATAATCAATGATTATTGGTCATCTAAATGACCAATATGTGTAATTTTCAATGATGAAACTAATAAATCTATTGGTAGACCTACCTTAGTACCAAAAACTAGTTTAAATGGTGTAGCCTTATTCAGGAACTTGTAGGTTGTGTGATATGCCCATAATACTACTGACACTCAATTATCCCAATATTTGGGACCAACATCACATATCTTCATGAGCCATGTTTCCAGTATCTTTTTGAATGAGTCAATAATTACATTCATTTATGGATGAGAAGGGATGGTATTATGGTGTATCATTATGTATTCTATTAGTAGGATCTACATAGTTTCATTGATGAAGTGTGTGCCTCTAACGCTAGTCAAACTAAGTGGTCACCCATAGTGACTTATGATATTTTCCCATATGAACCTCATAGATGTAGTGATTGCGTAGTTTTTTTGGTGCTATCTCGACCCACTTAGTAAAATAATTGATGTCTGATAGAATGTATCTTGTACTTGTGTGCCTTATTATGGGAGTGATTATCCCAATAGGATCAATGGCCCAATTTTTTAATGGCACCTAGGCAAGAATGGAGATGAGAGGAATTTCATCTTGGTGGTTGGGCTTCCATATGTGCTAGAATATATCACATGCCTTGGCATAGTCTTTTACATATTTTAATAGACTTGGCCACCACAAGCTTGATTAAAACACCTTTCATGCCATTGCATTTCCAATGCAATGGCCACTTGATATCCCCTCATGGGCATCACATAAAATAGTTCCCTATTAATGAGATAAAAATGGGCGGTAAGAACTATAAACTATTTCTTTTCTTTAGTTGTTATAGTTTGGGGCATAGATCTAGACATTATAAATGTGGCTATCTATGCTAAGTATTTAGGGATACACTAGACCCTATAAAGTTATGCATCTAGAATTCAATCCCTAATAGGTGATACTAAACAACCAAATTTGATATGAGACAAATGTTCTAGACTCAAGTTCTATTTTCCATACTTGATTACAACTGGGAACTAGAATTATTGAAATAGAACTATCCATCTACAAATGTGCCCATGGAGAATGGAACTGTTTACGAGGTACTTAAACACCTCATGGTCTATGAAGAAGATGAATGGGGTCATTAAAAAGTATTTCCTAAATTTTTGTAGGGCACAAAACATGGTTATTGCCTCACACTCAATTGTTATATAATTATGCTTTGATTGGGTCAATTTTATTTTTATGAAGGAGATGGGATGATCCATTTTACCTTCACTGGGTTGCACTATAATGACAACAATTTTAGAGATAGATGTGTCAACATGAATGTGAAATGGGGTCATCCTATCAATAAATTTTAAAATAGGCACACTAGACAATTTGAGCTTTAGATTTTCAATGGCATCTTCTTGTGTTATGCCCCAATATAATGGGCCATACTTGTACAAGATCTCCTCTATTATAACTTATATATTTTCATAGCTCTTTATTAATTTACTGTAGTAACCATAATGGCCTAGAAAGGCATTAACATCTTTTTACATTGAAGGGGTCTAGATTTGAATGATTATTTCCATCTTTGTAGGATCAATGAGAAAACCATATTTATAGATGATATGCCTGAGCAAGGTTCCAAATGGTGTTACAAAGATGCACTTCTTGAGGTTTAAGGATATATATATTTATTTTCACCTTGAAAACTTTAGGTAGAGGTTATCATAATGGTCCTTTATGAGCCCATACATAGTCCACTCATTGAGGTACACTTGGAGGAAATTATGGATGAAGTCCTTAGATGCAATGATCACTACTATAGAGAACACAAATAGTGTATTCTTGAGTCCATAGTGCATCACATTATAAGTGAAACAACCCCATTTAGTCCTAAAGGTTATTATGGGCTTGTCCTCCTCTTTAATCTAGACTTGATGGTATCTAGATAACCCATTAGTGAAGGTGTACATCTCATAACCTACGCCACCATCCAAGACTTCATCACTAAATGAATTTAAGAAGGGGTTAGTGATGTAGGTGATATTCAAAAATATATAATAAATGAAAAAGAAAATTTACCCATCTTTCTTGATGTTAATCACCATGGGGCTCACCCATTTAGATTCCTACATCAAGTAGATAATTCCTATGGCTAGCATACCATCAATCTCCATCTTAACCTTGGCATGAATATTGAGGTTCATTTTATAGGGGTGATTCTTGATGGGTCTTTCTCCATCTACCAAATATATGTTCATCTTCCCAAGAGATGGCTGGGTGCCATGGATGTCTTTATAATTTTGAGGGAAAAAGTCTTATAACTATTTTAGGAGATCCATAATTTATGTCAACTTTATGTTAAACCAATATGCACCTAGAGTAGCCATCATTGGTTCCCATTTTATGTTAATGTCTACCTTAGTAGTCCTAAGGGTCACATGGTAGGGATCATTCTTTTCTTGATGGGAATACTTAACTTACCTACTTCCCTCTATTATCTCTATGTGAATATGAGTTAGGTCTTCTTCATTGAGGGTTTTATCCTCTATTTAGTACACTAGTTTCTTCTTACCTATCAAGGTCATCTAGTTGTGTTCCTTCTAGGTTTCATCATCTTCTGCACTTAAATCACAATTGAGTTCTTATTCTTTAAATAAATTCAAGAGTTCCAATCCTTTTCCCCAAACATGTCCTTTAGGCACTCTTATAGGATTGCAGTATCCTTAAACACTACCCTTTAGATTACTTTTGGTGGCTTGATCAACTCTAGGTTATGTGAAGAAAAGGAAATGCGTGCATGAACCTCTCATTGAGTATATTCTAATTTGTTGTCTCATGGTGTGTCTCATTGACAACATACCATACTCATGCCCATGTATTTAAGGTTCTATACAAGGAAATCACCCATAAGTTCCTTGGGGCATTTGTGATGTAGTTAGTCTAAGTTTATTTGCATAAGTACACATGTGTTATTGGGTCTAAATCACTAGAGTATGTATAAATATCTAGATATTCTTTGTTTTTCCTAAATCTAGTGCATATTATTGATTTCACATCTTGCCAAGTCGGTAAGCTAGGCCTTTTCACTACCTACCAATGAGTGCCAATGCTCTTTAAAGTATACACCAGTGTGCCCATCCTATCTACCTCTTTTGAGATGCATAACTTGAGGTCATGGATATATTCTTCCACAAGATTTCCCCCCTCATACCTTACGAGTGCAATGAGTTTACCTTTGCTCAGGCCAAACACTCTCTTTCCATTATTTTTGTTGTAAGGGACCCATTTCAATTAAGTGTGATCAATTTGGATCCAGCTAGTTCTCATAGGTTTTGGCACCTTTGTGCTCACTAAGTGACACCTCTAACCAGTCATCTCATATGCTTATTCAACCCATCAGTCACAAGAAATGTTGATGGTGTCTGAGGTTAATTTTCCATCATCCAAAAAAAAGTTATCCTTGGTCATTGGCGTTGATAGTCTCAGTGCCTTGCACTGTGATGTTGTAGATATGGTTGATCTCATCCTCTAGATCAACACTTTCTACATAGGTGGTCCTTGGTCACATGAGAGAGGGATCACTACCCTCTCCTTGTTATTTTCAAAGGTCATATATTTGAAACATATATTGGCATTATTCATATATCACCAAGGTCTTCCTAAGAGCACTAGATAATTATCTTGTTCAACTAACTCAATCACTTCAAAGTTAGTATAGAAATTGACACCCATGATATCTAAAATAGTGATTTTTATAATTTTGAGTGGTTGCATCCTAGATCTGTTGGCCATGAAAACTACATAAGGGGAAGGCCTTAAGGTTGGTCTACCCATATTTTCTCATACATTATTTGTTAAGATATTAACCTCAGTGATTGTGTCCATAATGACCTCACATACCAACCATCCATTAATGGTGGCATTCACTAGGAGTTCTTGATTGTACTCTATATTTTTTGTATTCCTGACTTCTCATACCCTTTCTATGCATGGTAAAACAACTTCAACTAGATTCTATTTTTCATGATCTAAAAGAAAGTTCTTTAATAAGTGTATCATCCTTTCTATCTATAGGAGGCAAAAAATATCCATTAGCTCTTGTACCTTAATCTCTTGCCTATCTTGCTTCTTGTGAGAGGTAGTAGCTTGCAATTTTAGGTCTATTTCCAATTGGATCTCCCCTTGTAAGTTCTGAATCACACTTATATCTTACTACAATACATATTTTTAGTGTAAAAGGTTTGGGTAGGGCATAGCTTTGGGTTCAAGTTGTATTATGTGATTAGTACATCTAGAGTTCCCATATTCTAGGTGTAACTCTGGTACTATCATAACTAGTGACTGAGTGGTGAATCTATTATGAGTAGTTTCCTACACTTTGATTGGCTTTGTGTGGGTTGGTTGTGCCTTCAGAGTCTAATTATCAATTTTTTACTCATACCTAATCATTTTTTCACCCTTATCTTAGTCAAGCTAGGCTTAGGTCAGTTTTTTGTACAAGTCAGGGCATTCTTTGACATTATGTGTTCCTTGACAATACTTTCACATTAGATGTATGGGGAAATCACATTGATAGTGCTTGGTCAATCTACACTTGTAACATGATCATTATTAGAATATTCCTCCATTGTGTCCTCCACCTCACCTTCTAATACCTCTTTACATTTCATATATTACATTTTATTGGTCTTATCCCTCATTTCCTTGGGTCACCTACCCTTAAACTACTACATTTTCCTACTTGGTGCCTTTCTCCATGTTTTCACGCATCTCATCGATCATGAATTAATCAACTATGGTTTGGTGTAGGCATCACACAACTAGTAATAAATGGTTATGTTAACCTAACTAGCACATTGCAATAAAAGGTAATTGTGAACATCATTTGTTTCATGATAAACCTCACAACTTCAAATAAATGTGTGCACATTCCTTCAAGAGTAGTTTTTCCTATTATGTCCTTCTATCTCATAATTGGCTCACCATAATCTACTTTAAGCATCTTGAAATGAAATAACAATTAGTTTCTAAAGGTGTATAGCCATGGATACAATCTTTGCCTCTATGAATGGGCTAATTTTCGTATCAATGAACTTAACTACCTCAACTCTGAGCATAGCATCAACCACTTCATGAGGCTTGGTGAACATATTTATGGATAGGGATTTTCATAATGCTACTAGTAATCCTCTAATGAATCATCACATAGGTTAAGAGGGGTGAATGTCACAATGAATCTTGGAAAGAAGAGTTTTGAATCTGACATCATACAAGTACATGATTTTTGAGAGCCCTTAGTTAATCTATTTGAGTGCGGTGATTCTCTACTATTCAAACTCAATAATATTGAATTCATTAAGGAAAGATTCCTTCAAAGTGTCAGTCAATCATGGACTCATTAAGATCAAATTTCCTATACTAGGTATGAGTGTGATCAAGCAAAGTGGTTATAAACTAGGTTATCTTACACTCAGATTGAGTTATACCCCTAGCACACCATTGTAGTTCACATTTTAGCACATTATATATTGAATTTTCCATACCATAATTATTTTACATGTTCATGGCCATCTCATAGTAAATTTGGTATGAGGGGTGTTGGCATCTAAGGCACTTTCCCCTAGTACTTGTGCTATTAGTGGTACTTTAATGCCTCCATTCACTAGGTTAGGCATTAGCCCTATTGTTACTATTACAACTAAAGATGATGAAGGCAATATAATACTAACTTATGATGAGGGGCCACTTCTTGTGGGTCATTTCCTAGTTTATGTAGTTGATATTGGTTGAACTAGAATGCTTGTACTCATATTATATATTATCGAGCTAGTGCCCAAATGTCTAGAGGTATCCTCACTTAAATATTCATAAGGAATAACTTATTCAATCACATAATTATATTCCAAGTTTAAAAAATGGTCAAATTTGATCTAGATAATAGGGTCAATTATCACTCTTCTTTCTTCACATGGTGGATCCAGTACATGAGCTAACACTACATGTTCAAAGGGAGTAGATGATTCTGATACATCTTCAATGGTCAAATTCTATAAGGACATAATGTAATCTTCACCCATAAATAGTTGATCTTGATCTATGGATTTATTATTCCTCTCCTCATACTATTTTAATTCAAGAGTTCCTTCCCTATGCCCTTCCCACTTGTTAAAAGTTCTCTTAGCACTTTTAGGTTCTAGATCTTCCATCAGCCTATGCCTCCTCTTGTTATAGTTATGTCACTTGAGATCTCTAGTGATAATTTGCTTATCCCCTTCCATCGTGCTTCATATATACATCCCCTTCTTCCCCATTATGCTTCTCATAAATGAAATAACATAGCCTTCCATTCTCATGGTTTTAAATCCATATCCACCATTAGTTTCTTAATCTTTGTGTTGAACTCTATCACAAGCATGGCTCTAAGTTCACATAAAAAGTGATTTTGTGCTTCCTCAGGGAAAAAAATGTCAACACTATGAACTCAATTATATAATTTTTCAACACTCCTTAGCACCATTTGTTTACTGCTCAAGTCCAAGTGACATCTAGGTTAGGAAGCCTATTTAGGTGCTCCTTTATCCATTTAAGGAATTATCTATAGCTTTGACTTCTATGGGAAACATAAGTAGCTAACCACTAGGATACATTCTCAATTAGTTCATAAAATAAGACCTCATATAGAGCTTTATATAGGTTATTTTGTACCCACATACTTAGATTCTGTCCTTTGCAGGTTGCATGCTTTAGCACATAGTTATCTTCCACCTATTACAACTAGCACTTGATGTTATCAAGGGATATTTAGAGCATTGTTATATATTATCATTAAAAAAACAAAATTAAACATGGGTATCAATAATTAAACCAAAATTTTATATTTCAATTATGGTTTTAATTCATTTATTCATGGGGTTAAGCACTCATTAAGTTATCAATCAATTTTGGACTCATTATACCTAAGTGCAAGAAAAGTACAACCCCTTAGCACTCAAAAATTGTCACTTGAATATGTTTCCATCAATTCAAATAAGTTGAAAGCCTTATGTGTTTACTCAAATCAAAATAAATAAATAACCAGGGCTCGTGTTAGGCTAGTTATGCCATGGCATAACGCATCATATGCAAGGCTAGGTCATTTAGCAAAGGCTTTTGGAAAGATTCATTGGCAAAATAAATTTTTGAGTGGATTATAATGATATTTAAGTACAAAAACTATTTTGGGAACTATTTATGATCATAGGGGTGCAAGCCTATATTAGGCTAGTTCTATTCTCTCTAGGGTGCAAGCCTTTGTGTTACTGAGTTAAACATCATTCAAGAAATTTAGTGGGTCAAGGGAATTGTTTTATATCAAGGGTCTATACTTAGGCTAGAAATATCAAAAAAGGTATTAAATCTTGGGTACATGAGTTATCTTACACATATTCTAATTCATAGGTTATGTTGATGTCATCACTTAGCATAGAGATTCCATTAATGACCTAGAATAAAACATAACAAAAATTTCATATATTGAAATTACACTATTTTAACTATTGAATTTAGTTTGCACTTGAAGAACATTACCATAACCATATATACTAGATTAATACTCAATTAAGTGTAATTCCATTCTTCATTAAACAAGGTTTAAGTAACTAGAGTACATAACTAGTGAAATAGAGTAGATGCTCATCTAAAGCTACTAATGGCCTAGAGGCTCAAAGGTGAGCATGGGTATTATAATGTGGATCCTCAAAAGCATCCATTATTAAACCTATGATAATGGAACCTATAACATGATATCCATATCCAATTATATATAGTTTCACTATTTTAATTTACATCCTCCACTCAATAGATAGAGCTCAACTTTATAGCAAATAGGAGCATCTTCATGCCAAGGTAGAGGGTGCACATTGAGTGCTGAGGTGGAGCCTTAGTTGATCATTCCGGTAGCTCTATCACCTTACACCCTTAATTTTGTAGTCACCACATATAACCTAATAAATGAGATGCCCTAAAACACTAGGTGATAGTTAACTACCTACTAGTTGGTACTAGATCTGTAATGATTCCTCTAGCTAGTGTAAAAGATACCAAAATGGCAATCATACCTAGTGTCTAATTCACACTAATATATATGTTGAGTTGGCATGGATCCATACTCATATGAAAAAGGGGCCCAATATGAACCCTCCATAACATAGTGTATTATGGGAAGAGATCCCCTAATTGGGTATAGAGGAACCCCATATTGGTCATGTTTTCACTTAAAAAATGTGTCTCCAATCAAAAGTGTATGGTATGATCTATCTTCTCTGAGTTAGGATTGATTTATAGACATGATGAATTTTTAACTTCATACATTCTAGTGAACCCAAAGTGAATCTAACCCTTTTAGGTTTTGTTTCACTTATTTTTTATTATTTTATCATTTTTATTATCTTATATTTGTAATAATGGGTTGACAATGTCGACATAGTTCTAACTTCTATGCACAAGATTAACATCATAGTCACATATATATGAATCTATTATATTTTTTTAGGTTTTATATAATTTAATTTAGACTAATAGGTTGACTTATTTGACACTATACACTTTCAGGCATTAGAATCAACATACTAGGTTGACTTAGTCAACCTTGTACATTTTCAAGCTATTAGTAATATGTTTATGCAAATCTAGGTTAACTTAGCCGACATAATTAGTAAAATTATCAAGTAAAAATAAATGTTCTTAAATAATAATATTATTTTCCTCTACATCCTCCAACCCTCCAAGGTTCCTTTCTATCCTTCTATGTCATTTCTAGCATTTGATATAGTTCTATTTTTCATAGTTTGTAGTCTTTAAAACTACCCCTATATAGTCAACTAGGTCAACCCTATCAACATAGTTTTGTATTTTATGTGCTACATAAAATGATAGGTCAACTATATTGATGTATGTGTGTGTGTGTGTGTGTGTGTGTGTGTGTGTGTGTGTGTGTGTGTGTGTGTGTGTGTGTGTGTGTGTGTGTGTGTGTGTGTGTGTGTGTGTGTGTGTGTGTGTGTGTGTGTGTGTGTGTGTGTGTGTGTGTGTGTGTGTGTGTGTGTGTGTCTGAATTTAAACTTTTTTCCAAATTTTATCATATAAGGTCCACCCAATTCAACTCTATATTTTTATTTAAGATAAACAAATTAGGTCCTAGTCTAGCTTGGCCAAGGTAGACCTAGACTCGTAACATGACTTTAAAAAATTAAATATAGGTTTGTCCTAGGATGGTATTGTATTGTAAACTATCAAAAAGGGTTTTTGGCTTAG
>JARHVA010005541.1:917500-955000 GCA_037957365.1 Torreya grandis | reverse complement strand
TTAAATGATAATTTGGTCTTTGTTAAAAAAACCCTATGGCCATTTTTGTTTAATCCATCAAGTCATTATTGAGTCTTAAGAAGAATAAATCACTTTCATAATTGGAATATTTCTATTACACTAACTTTTTTCACATATTTGGACTTGTATTAAGGTTCCAAATGTATCAATCTCCCATAGTCCTACTTGGAATCTCATAAAGATTCATTGGTAGGTATGTGTGCATTTGAATTGATTATGTGGCTTTTTTTAACTTAGTCATTTTAAAGAATTTTTGTAGAAGAAATGACAAATAAAGAAGTGTAATGTGGATCTCACTATTAGATTTGCCAGTCTCCTAGAAATATTAGAGATGTCAAAGCCTAGGAGATCCTAATTGAATTAGGAAGTGTTGTGTGGACCCCATTATTTAAGCTATCAATCTCCTAGACCTTTTAGAGATGTTAGATTTTAGGATAGTCCAACTAAATGAGGAAGCACCATGTGGACCCTACTATCAGAGTTTTTAGACTCTTAGACTTATTAGAGATATATGAGCTTGGGAGAGCCTAATCATATAAACCATGACATGTGGCCCTATTATCACTCTAGAGTGCACCTTGATTGAAGATGTATAAAACACACCCTCACTCTAGTTAATACAATTGGATATTCTCAAAGTGTAGGTGATTATGATGAGAATAACCTCTAGAGAGGGATAGTTCCCTTAATACTTATAAATTAAACCTGATCTACTTCGATTTTGGAATGAAAAGGGGAAGGGAAAATTGAAAGTAAATTCTATCTAATTAGGTGATGCACCTAAATTTTTTATATCCTTTGGAAGTTGTTAAAACTAATGCACACATATGAATAAATAAAATTCTTATATTTCTCTTAAGCATAAATATTTTATATGAAGGATTAACAGAACTTTGGATTATAAAATTCCTTTTTTACCTCTTCAAATAACTTGTAGAAGGTGAGATAGAAATAAATAGGTGAGGAGTGGACCTGCCAAAAGGAGATATGATTTCACTAATATGATGATACACAATAAATTGCACTCTATTATCTATAAAAACTCATATGCAATAAAAATATCCTTTATTGATGTATGGTCTAGATTATAATTTATACTTCATGTCAAGGAATAATTAAAAAATAGCTTAAAAAAGCCAATATATATTTTTCCAAACCTAACTATAGCCAATGTGGCATTGAAAAGGGAGAAGGGTTAGTCTTTTTTGACTAACTCAAGACTAACTCCTTTTACAATGTTTAAACAATTCATTAAAATCTTCAAACTCCACCAAACATGATGGATCTTCAACCTTGGCATAAGAGGAAGATGGTGGGGCCCATTAGACAAGTCAAATCCTCCTAATGCATAATATTACACAAATATTAAAAAATAACTCCACTTTAATATGATTTGGAAGTGTCTAAAAATCTTGAATCACATGTGAACCAAGAATAGATGCAACACTTAACAATTAGTCAACTAGAGCTCAAGACTAGTCAACCCTAATTAGCATTCCCTTGCATGGAAATGGATATTTAAGAATGAAATGCACATGATAATTCATGATAACATCTTAAATATGTCATGTAAACTCAAATTTAACTCCTTGATAACCAATTCCAATGCCAAACTCAAACTTAACAAGTTGATCAACTAAGCCATTTAAACTAAATAGGGATAAAGGCTAATATATGTACCTAGACACCATTAAACCTAAAATACAGATCCATGAAACCTGAAAAAACCATTAATTATACCTGGAAAAACTTTATTCATCATCAAATATGTGATTTTGATGAGAAAACCTGCACCATTTAGTCAACAGGGTTGACTAGGCCTATTTTGCTCTATTTTTTAATAGACTAGACATTTTGATTGAGATGGTAGAGACACTTTTAGGACTATTTTTGACTAAATTAATATTTTATGATTAATAAAAAGTCTTAGGATTTTAGATCCATTGATTATATTCCATTGACCTACTTGTACTTCCTTTTACATGCTTTTTTCCACAAAAAATATGATTTCTACCCTCATCTGTAGTGCCTAGAACTACAAAAAATGAAAAACTTCAACAAGATGAAAATTACTATTATCTTGATTAAAAATTAATCAAAAAATAATTATGGGACCTTTAATATGCTATAAAAACACTCTGTAAGCAAATTTTGATTGAAAACTCAAAAAAACACCTTTCTGGCCTATTTGCTTGCATAAGCCTGTATGGGCATGGTTTTAATAAAATTTCAAGTTATTACACTCTTAAAGTTTCTTATTATGATTTTAAAAACATCATCCCATGATTTTCTATCTTTTACCTATGATTAGAAGCCTCTGTAGAACTCTAGAATGATGCCTACTCTAATGTTGACCTCAAATGGATAGGCTAAGGTCTAAGATAAAAATAGAATATTTCCAAATATAAAATGTCCATTAAACTTTTTCATAAGGTTACCAAAGTCATTATGACCTTTTTTATCATTTTTTGAGTCCTGATTCCACCTGTACCTCCTGGAAAGCTTAATTTTCCATCAATTTTGACCTTTGTGCATGGACTATATGCATTTTTGACTAAGTTTTGGACTATTGGAGGTTATTTCATGGTTATTGGATGTTTTTAAGATAAATATAATCTTAGTTTAGTTAAATATACTTTTTAATAAGTTTTAAAATAGCCTCTACCCCTGATTCAAGCATGTCAAGACCTCCAAACAAGGCATAAAGGCTCCTATCTTGCATAGTTCCATACAATGGCTTGTGTACTTTCTCTCATGTCAAGATCAAAATTTTTTTAATTTGTTTTAAAATATTTTTTAATTCCTTGGTTTTATTTGTATTCCTTAACACCCCATAGGCATTCCATGTCTTGAATGTTTTTCTTCTTGCACCTTATCAGCATATGATTGTGTCTAGGTGTTTAGTCATGGTGTTTAGAGGTTATTATAATGATTTATGATATTTTATTAGGAAAAAATAAAAAAAATAAACCTCCTATATTATCCTCCTTACCCTTTATTGTGACCTTTTGACCCTTCATGCTAGTTTATGCCACATTTTGTATCCTTATATGACTGTGTATGTGATTGTGGTTCCCCTACTATAGCATGTATTTTTTTTGTAGGATTTATTAAACTCCATACATATTTCCTCTTACAACCTTCATGATACTAGGGACACCTCAATCTTATTCATTCCTTTTGATGATCAAAATAATCCTTAAAGCTTTAGGAAAGCTTATCATGTTATTAATTTGGCTTATTTTGAAAGGTACATGCCTATATGATGATCTTCATGTTGCCTGTACCTTACTTTCATGATTTAAAGATTATATTAACCTACTCTATTTCCAAATACTATCTCATACTTACCGAAATATCATCTTAATTTTAAACCATGAGAAATATATACTTATTTATTCACTTAGTTGCTTGTAGGTGCCGTTCTCGATGATTGTAGGTACCTCAAAAGTGACTGTAGGGTATCATTTGGTGACTGTAGGTAGAATTTTTAGGTATTATAGGCTCAAATTCCTTACCTATTATCACTTTTATCACTTAAATCCTTGATCCAATATGACCATAAATACATAGGTCTCCATCAAAATTTCATATGATCATACCTCAAGAATATGTGACTATGTTACTATTTGTTGTCAGTGTACTTTTCTTAGGTATGTGGTATAAAATTATAAATACTCTCCTTGAACCTCATAGTAATCCACTACTTGAATACACTTGCTTATTTAACTAAAACCTCACTTAAACCATACCCTTTCTTTTGTCACAGTCCTTGCATTAGGCTTGACTATATTTCATGCTTGATTGCACGGATAATAATTGTATGTGATCACTATTTCCCAATAAGCCCTTAATTAGCTTGAATGATTCCATTTATTTATTACTCACCTCATTAAGATATTCCTTATAATTCCACTTATTTCTCTTAATTCAAAACCCTATTTGAATTTTTGAGAGTACCTTAAACAAGTATCCCTGTAGGTTCTCATGATGGGACTGTAGGGTATCATTTAATACATTGGGTGTAAGGTGGAATAATTGAAGGCAAAAATGAATGTAACTTTTACTTACAGAATCATCTATATATATGTCTTCAATACATTATGTAGCACTTGACAACATGATCTTTCCTTGGCTAAACCTCAACAATGTTCATTTAGACCTCCTTAAAACTTCAAAAGAGTCTGGTACAGACAGTGAAACAAGGGTTTCTTGATTTGGAGAGTATGAACATAGTATATATCAAATCTAATTTTTCATCTTCATGGAAATCCTTTTAACATCTAATAACCCTCCTTTATGATTATACCCCCAAGCTTCTCTAAAATTGTGCTTACTTCCTTGGTTGTAGGTGGTCTCCAAGTACAGGCCTGCATGATATTATAAGCTTGTAGGATGACGGTTGTAGGATGAGATTGTATGAAATTAGACATAACAAGGATCTAAAAATTTCTTAACCCATGACAACCTATTTTGTAAGACAATCATAATGATCCCTCAAATCATGATTGTGTATACATCACTTGTAGGTTATCATGCTTAACTGTAGGTAGTCCTTTTCTATGACTATAGGCTTTAGTTGACTCCATACCTTCTACCTATGCAAGCTTCATGAGGTTGAATCCCTCAATTCTATTCATGCCTATTAATGATCAAAAAAATCCTTTTGATCCTTGTTAAGACATAACTGGTGTGAGTCTTATGTAGGTATATTTCCTCAAAAGAGGCCTTTAGGGTTACATTAGGCTATAAAATACCTTCTTCCTTTAGCTTTTTTACAAACTCTTCACTTTCATTGCTTTCAAACCATCTTACAAAATTCAATAGTCTTCCTATTACCAAGACCCTACTTAATTATAAGTTTTTTCCTTAAAAAATCTGTAGTTGGCACATCTAGGATGGACTCTATATTGACAAATAACCTTGTATATGATCTTAAAGAAGGCCAAAAGTAAAATTGGTCTTTATTATTCTTTTTATGTTTGTTTGATGGCATCTTTTGTACTAGTATTATAGGGAAACCATTGTCCTTGAAATATTAATATTTAATTGTATTCCCTTGATGGAAAGAGCCTATTTTAGATAGATATATAGATGTCAGGGTGTCAAAAATGAAAGTCCATGTAGCCCTCTTAGCCCACTTAGATCTTCCTTCTTGCATCCTAGATTATTGATTCTACTAGACCTTGAGTATTATCTTCTTCACTTTTACCTCCATTAAACCTTCAGTT
This sequence comes from Torreya grandis, assembly GCA_037957365.1. Taxonomy (NCBI): domain Eukaryota; kingdom Viridiplantae; phylum Streptophyta; class Pinopsida; order Cupressales; family Taxaceae; genus Torreya; species Torreya grandis. Next base: position 949,748 of record JARHVA010005541.1, on the reverse strand, counting down.
ATACTTTGACAATATCACCTACTGATAGTGCTTCTTCTCAATATGCTTGATGCATCAACTAGTCTGTAAACCCCTTAATCATGATTGATGGTTCTTTATCAAACTTTTGGTTCTCCTAGGTTAGTGGTCTCTTATTTTGCTTGGCCTTTAAGGAGCTTTCCTTCACCTTGAACATAGGAATTGAAAATTCATCCCTCACCTTTTGACTATATAAAAACTAATTTATGGGGTCATTTCACTATGATTTGATTCTTCAAATTCCCTATATCCTCCTTGACCATGATGGTGTTGACCCACCTTGGCTCCTCAATGACGAAACTAGGTTGTGGAGATGGGAAGAGGATGTATGGCATGGATAAGGGATAAATTATGGTATAAATATTAGGGTAATTATGAAATGGAGGTGAAAAAGAAGTGAAAACATAGTGGAAAAGGTAGATTATGGGGTGAGTGAGGTGGGGGTGGGAAAGAAGCATGAAGGAGCATGAGAAGAACAAAAAAAGGAGTCTAATGAAAAAATGGGCACTAAAACATCACTCCACATAAATTTTGAGACCATTAGGGTAATTCAAGAGACAAAAGGTGAAACATGGTTTTCTCCAAAAACATTAAAATTTGTAAAAAAAATCCTTAAAGAATACAAAATTAGCTCCTTTTGGGATGCTTAAAAATATGGAGCTGAATTCTTATCCATGAAACCTAAAGAATCCCTAATATTTATACATGTATAACATAAAAACTTGATTTAAACTATTTAGAACACAAATTCTTGAAAATTTGAAGCTAACTTTTTATCCCATGATCTTACAATTATTCCTTGTAAGCTTGCCAATACTACAGATTGACTAGTTAAGTTTAAGACCTTTGTTTGACCTTGAATTGGATGAAAAACACATTTATAATTCCATGAAAAGGTATATTATTTCCTCAATATTTTGGAACAAGTTGAATTTATATGAAACTCTACCCAGGTGAGTAGAAAATGGAGAAAAAAGTGACCTTCCTGGTTGTAAGGTAGCAAAATTTGACCTATTTTCAACTATAAGGTTCATGAGTCTACATATTCCAATTAAGAAACACACTTTGACCATCAAGAATATCTTTGAGTCTAGTTTCTTCACCCCAAATTTTATACCTTCACTCTCCTCCAGCACACTGTACCTTCAAAAAACTATAAGTAGGTCTCTTTGTGCCAACAAACAATGAACCAAAAGAGGACTAGTTTAGGGCCTGTATGGCCAATAAAAGCCATTAAAATACTCATGAAGGATTAATATTACCTATAGATGACTTTACCTACCATGGATTATAAATAATCCATATAAAATCCATACTCCTCTTGAAAAATAAATGAAAAAGAGTCTATTATTGCCTTTAAAATACTACCAAAGCCTTCCACCACTTGATAAATAATATTTGAGAATTATTTCATGTTAATCATAAAAAATTATAATTTTTCATGTTTTAAACTTGAAAATTTGGCACGTGTGGGCTATTTTGGGGCCTTTTTGGCTTAGAAAACATATTAAATGACCTTTTTAAAGCTTGAAACTTTAGACTTAAGCTATTTTCACATTATTTAACCTATTAAAAGATATTTTAAGATAATTTAATGACTTTTTAAACCATTTTTGATGATTTTTACCTATTTTTTGACATTTTTGACAAGAAATTTTTGTTTTTAGACCATAATTGACTGGTTTGACCAACTGCAAAGGGGTAAGTACTAGAATTTTGAAAGTTTTGAAAGATAGGGATATAAATTTGACCTTGATATGATAAATTAATAAAAAATTTGGCAAATTTTATGATTTTACCAGCCTACTAGTCAAAAGAACTTAGAAACTTTGGCAAGGATAGACTAGGATAAACACTGAAATTGATAAAGCTTGAAAACCAAGACATAACAGGGGAAATTGACACAAAAAATTATAAGCATGTGAATGTATTAACTTAGATTAAAGGACAAAAATAAACATAAAGGGAAAGAAAACTACTAAAAAAATGTGTATAAAATCACATAAAGGAATGAAACTATGACTATGTACAAAGGAGTGACTCTCATAATAGCAATATTTAAGAAACATCCCATTCACAGGAATGGGAAGCTCTTCTCTACTCAACATTGATAAATAAAAAGATTTTTTCTTCTTACAATAAATGATAATATAAGGCCCACTTCAAAGGCTATCAAATTTGGAGTGCTTATCTGGCTTTGCATGCTCTTCATCCCATTTGAGTATTATGTCTCTTTGCTAAAATGTTTTGATGAAGCCCTCTTGTAAAATGTATTTTTGAATTATTGATGATTTTAACACATTATTTTCATATCATCATCTCTTATCTCATCAAATTCTCCTAGTTCATCCATCTTGAACTCCATTGCATCACTTTCTAGAAGCTCTAGCTGGTGTGCAAGATCCAAAGGTGGAAGATCCAATGAGATAGGCATCCTTGATTCTCTTCCATAAACTAGGAGACAATTTTAATAACCAATGTCATTATTATGGGTGATCATATCATCCCATAAAGTAGTCTTTGAATTTGTATTCCAAGATCTTTGATTATCTTCCATTGTTCTTTTGATGATTTGAATCAGGTTCTTGTTAGTTGTCTCAGCTAGTCCATTACCCTAAGGATAGTAATTTGATGAATATGTAAAATAAATACCATGTTAAATATCCCATTAACATACCTTTTAACTATTTAATTCCAAACAATTATCTAATATTATAGTATAAGGTGCTCTAAAATGAGTTATTAGACTCTCATAAAATTAAAGCGTGGAGTTCTCATTTGCATCTTTCAAAGGCACTGCTTCCACCCACCTGGTGAAATAATATATAGCTATCAGTATCCAATTATGACCAGAACTAGATGGAGGATTAATCATACCAATGAAATATAAACCCCACTACATGAAAGGGTGTTCAACCTGAATTGGCTTTAGTGGCATAGCAGCTAGTCTTTGTTTCCCTACAAACATTTCACACTTTGTACATTTCCTAACCCATGCATATGAATATATAAATAAATTAAGACAAAAATAACTATCTATAATGGTTTTTTCAGCTATCGTCTTGGTTTAAAAATGACCTCCAGAAGGACTATCATGAAATTGCTCAAAAAGCTTGTCAAATTGACTAGTTTCAACACACCTTAAAAACATACCTCCAATGTCTTTTTAAAAGAGCACTCCATCAATAAAAATGTATGGTACTAAATTCAGCTTGAATTGTCTTCTTTTTTATTCATTCAAACCCCTTGGACAGTATCTAGTTTCAATAAATCTAGCAATGTTCTATGTCTGGCTTGTAGGAGTATATTTTTAGCTTCATGTTTAATATCCTCAATTATCAAAATTGTTTCTTTTTATTCTTTCACATATTCTACAAGATGTTCACATAATCCTTTTCCTTGAATCATATTTTTAACCTTAACTTAAATTTCATATTGCATAAATTTAGTGACCCATCCATCTCTATTTTTGCTACTGTCTCTATTGAGAATGAAATCCTTCACACTTGGATGAGCTACCATTAGTATAATCTTATTATTTGAAAACAAATGTTTGAATTTTTTTAGACCTCTTATAACATCAAGAATTTTTTTTTTAAAAAATAATACCTCTCTTCATAACCTTCTAAATCTTGACTAAAAAAAGCAATGGGATGTTCCAAACCTTCATCATTCTGTTGCATAAGAATCGTTGAAGTAGTACTGGAAGTAGAGAAAGCATACAAAAAAAAATATTTACTAAAATCTAGATTGAGAAAAGTAGGAGCTTGGCTGATTTCTTTCTTGATAGATTCAAAAATCATTTTACCTTATTTACTCTAAGTTAAGTCTTGATGTTTCTTTAGCATTTGAGTACGTGGCTTTACTAGTTTTGTAAAAGTAGAAATGAGTCTTCTGATAAAGTTTATCTTACCCAAGAAGCTCTGAAATCCTTTCTTATGTTTAGGAAATTATAGATAAAGGATTGCCTCTATTCTCTATGGATCAATTGAAATACCAGCTTTGGATACCACATGCCCAATAAGTCTCCCCTCATGCACTAAAAAAATGCATTTTTTGGATTCAATGAGACTCCAAATTATCTACATCTATCAAAAATAATTCTCAATTGTGTTATATGATCATTAGGATACTTTGAAAATACTATAATATCATCAATATATACTAAAACCATTTCACTCAAAAGACCATGAAAAGTAACATCCATTACCATTTTGAAGGTAGATCTAGCATTGTAGAGTCCAAAAGGCATCTTCTTTTAAGTGAAATTACCCCATTTGGTGGTGAAAGTTATTTTCTACTGATGTTTTTCTTTCACTAATATTTATTTTTATCCTAAGTACCCATCTAGTAAATAAAAACTCTATGAACTTGATACTCTACAAGATTTGATCCATAGAAAAAAGTGGATACTAGTCTTTCAGTGATACTCTATTCAGATCTTTAAAATCTACACATAACCTTATCTCTCCATTTTTCTTTATTAATGGTAAAATATTTTTTACCCATGTTTATTTTTTTATAGGAAAAATAATACTTGATTCAATCGGCTCTGTAAGATCCTTCCTCATGAGAATTTCAACCTTAGGGTTGATAGGCCTTTGCTTTTATCTTACTAGTTTTGCATCTTGTTCTAGTTTAATAGTATGTTATTCTAATCTAGGGTCAAAACCTTTAAAATCATGATATTCCTAAGAAAATACATCCATGAATTCCTAACATAATGAAATGAAATCTACCCTTTCAAAATCAATATTAACTTTACCCAGCTTGAGTTGCTTACCTTCGGCTATGCTAATTGGCTCATAATGTTCTTTCTTGGAAGAAATACTCACTTTATGTTCCCTTAACTGATCATCTTAAATTAAAATGCCTTATAAAGTTACCAAACCTTTTGGAATATTATTTTACTTCAATTTCATAATCAAATTTTCATATTGATATTGCATTTTATCATGATTTCTTTGACAAAACTCTACCTCATTCTATAATAAATAAGTTATCTACTTATCAGAATAAAAAAATTACCAAATTATATAACTATTTGTGATTGAATGCCTACATAAAATATCTATTTAGGTCTAATTTTTATTGTCCTTAATCTAATCTAGAATATCATATTATACTCCTCTAGTAGTAAGTCTATTAGCATGTTGATTTACTCCTCTAGGAATGGAGTGAATGTCAAATGCAAAGAAATATTCCATGAAATCCCAAACTCTATGTTTGTAGGAATTCAAAATAATATTATTTTTTACACTTAAACCTATGACTTTATGGACTACTAACTCACTATCACCTTTCACTTGCAAGAGCTTAATATCCCTCTTTTTTGCCCACTGAAGACCATAAATAAGCACTTCATATTCTAAATTATTGGAGGTAAAACTGAAATAAAATCTAATAGAATAATAATACCTTTGATTTTTTGGTGAAAACAACATTACACCAGCCCAACTTCCATTCTTTTTTTTTCATCCATCAAAGAATAGATTCCAAACTCCTTGATCTTGCATTGAGCTAGTGAGACTAGGCAATAAATCACCTTTTTCATGTATATAGTATACTTCAAAACTATCATATTCAATACTTTTATATGGGTCATGTCCATGATTTTTAGCATCCCATTCATCTATGATAAGATCTGGTATACCCTTAAGAGGCTTAAAAGGCTCTTACTCAATGATGTTATCATCTTCTTATAAAATACGACAATTCACATTTGACATATTTGTCATCTATAACATAAGATGAAATATAAAAATAGTCTTAGATATAATAGTTATTTTGGTTCTATACCTGGCTCTAAAAACTATGTATGACCAATTTGAGGAAAGGTAACCTCCTATTTTGGAATTGAAATCTCTGGATAGGCACATTACAAAATATGGAGGTAGATCAACAACATCATCCTATAAAATGGTGAAATTCGGACAAGTAGAATATATGATTTTCAAATATTTCAACACACCTAAAGTCTTGGGAGGAGACCCTAATTTCAAGACACATTTCTCATGGGATTCATACTACAATCCTAGCTTATCATCTATTGATTTGGGTATGATAGAAGTACTAACCCCACTATCAATCATATAGTTATGAACAAGACAATCTCCAATGATAAAAAAAGGTAAAATGGAGGAGGCCTAGTCACCTTAAGAGGTTGAGACTCAATAGATAGATTAGAATTATTTATAAAAACACTTACTCTTTTTTTTTCAAGTGGTCTATCAGAGATACTAAGCTTTAAAATCTCCTCTTACAAATACTCTTTTTGTCCTAGGATTAGCAAAGTGTCCCATATTGAAATTGATACTGAAGTCTTATTCATATGATCCACAATATTGAGTGGAGAAGTGGCTACCCTTGAATATAATATATTAGTAGAAGGAGATCCTAAATGTTGTGTGAACTGAGGAATATGAGGTCCTTTCACATTCTTATCTTTTATATCTTGAGCTTCCTGATTTGAACTTTTCTGACGTAGCTCATGTGTAGTCATCTTTTATTGTGGCTGAGAAGAAGGATGGGCTGACCTATTATGACCTAAACCTTCACCAATTTCTCTTTTCTTAGATATAATATAGGCTGCAATTTAATTATCAATATTAGATAAATATTGACTTTGATTTACAGCCAAGTGCTCAAAATAATTCTCACCTTCTTGGAAGTTCATAAATGTAGTTTTAGTAGGTGCCTTACCACTACCTTATCCTTGTTAATTTAGAACTTATAATTTATTGAATGAAGTAATGTCTCCATAGGGTAGATAGGCTTCCTTATTTTGAGAAGGTGGTTGGTTTTCAAATGAAGGAATAATTAAACTTTATTGCATAAAATATTGATGAGAACTCTCACCAATTGGATCCATTACCATGTTATTTGCTTGATCCCATTGATTGTTACATTGTCCTTCTTGAGAATAATTGATCTAAGTTGGTAAAATAGCTCTATAATTTCTTAAAACATTAGGATTATACTACCTTGATTGAGAATTCTACCCTTATACTTGTTGATTAGATTGATAATATGGCTTATTAAACTAATAATTCTGATTAGTGTTATGATATGGCCTATATGGTGGATCTTGTTGCCTCTACATTGTAACCAACTTGTTAGTTTGATCATTAAGAATAATATCTATCTTCCTCAATTTTCTAGTTTGATTGCCTTATATTTTATGAAACTTTCATGGCTCTAGAATTGGAGCAATAGTTGGGGTAGGAAGATGGATCTCTAGAAAAAGAGGCATTGGTGGCCTTGGAGATAACTTACCATCTTGTATAAGTAAATTTTCAGCCTTGATTTCTACTTCAAAATCTTTAGGTAAAGTGTTGATTCCCATGGATTGAATCATGATAGACACATCTAAATTAAGATCCTTTAGAGAGTACAAAAAAGCATAGTTGGGTGTAGGCTTGATCACTGTAGGAATTCTATCCCAAGTATTTTGAAATATATAGTTGAAATCCACCATAAATTCATGATTGAATCTCTTGATTGGTGTAATATGACACACAAGTGAAATATGATCACTTTTGTCTTAAAAATGTTTGCACAATACCTCTCCAAATTCATCCTAGTTGTTGATTGATGCAAGAGCTAAACCTTTGTACCACTAAAGTGTTTTCCCTTTGAGATAAATTCCAAATAACCTCATTGCTACATTTTCCTATGTCACATAATGCACCAAAAAAAGATTAGAAATATCTTCACTATGTTCTTTAGGATTTTTTGGATTTTTTCCTATGATTTAAGGAAGAGCCTATAGAGAAAAAACTAGAATATCATTCCATTGATTGAGATTTAGAAGACTACCACCACTGAATGCAAAAATATCCTATCTTTTGGAAACAAAGATTTGAGGTAGAGGATTTAAAACAATATTTGGATTAAAAATATTGTCTTAAACATGAGGATTTCATAAAATAGTAGGGGTAACCAAAGGTGTAGGATTTGGATTTGACTGAGAGGCTTTCTTCTTCTTTGTTAACTGGAAAGATAGCTCAGAGAAATTTATTTCTTTCCCTTTTGCAGAGGATATTTTGATAAATCTTGGTGGCATGAAAAGTATAAAAATCTAAAAATGAAAATTTGGAAATGAATAATATACTCAAATACATAGATAATAATTTAAAAGTATGAATAAGTAGTCCCATTAGGGGTGCCAAAAACTATTATCACTCTGGAGTGTACCTTTATTGAATATGTGTAAAACACACCCTCACTCTAGCTAATATAATTAGATATTATTAGAGTGTGGGTGACTCTATGCTAATAAGAACATCTAGAGAGGGTTGGTTCCCTTAAGATTTATCAATTAAATATGATCTTCTTTGATTTTGGGATGAAAAGGGGAAGGGAAATTTGAAAGTAAATCCTATCTAATTGGGTTATACACCTTAATTATTTATATCCTCTGGTACCTATTGAAACTAATGCACACATTTGAATCAATAAAAGTGTTATATTTCCCTTAAGCATAAATATTTTAGATGAAGGATTAATATAACTTTGGATTACAAAATTCCTTTTTTACCTCTTCAAATGACCTATAGAAGTGAGATAAAAAGTAGTAGATGAGGAGTGGACCTGCCAAAAGGAGATATAATCTCATTAATATGATGATACACAATAGATTACATCTGTCAAAAATCATGCAAAATAAAAATACCCTTTATTGATGTATGGTTTAGATTACAATTAATACTTTAACTCTAGGAATAATAAAAAAATAGCTTTAAAAAGCCAATATATATGTTTCCAAACCTAACTACAGAAAATGTGATGTTGAAAAGGGAGAAATTTTAGTCTTGGTTAACTCACTCAAGACTAACTCCTTTTACAATGTTTAAATAATTCATTAAAGTCTTCAAACTCCACCAAACATGCATGGATCTTCAACCTTGGCATAGAAGGGAGATGGTGGGACCCATTAAACAAGTTAAATACTCCTCATACATGATTCTATGCTAATATTAAAAAATCAAATCCACTTGAATATGAGTTGGATGTGTTTGAAAATCTTGAATCACATTTTAACCAAGAATAGAAGCAGCACTTGACAATTAGTCAATTGGAGCTCAAGACTAGTTAACCCCAATTAGCCTTCCCTTACATGGAAATGGATCTTGAAGAATGAAATGCACATGATAATTCATGATAAAATTATAAATATGGACTTTAAACTCAAATTGAACTCCTTGATGACCAATTCCAATGCCAAACTCAAACTTGACAAGTTGATCAACTAAGCCATTTAAACCAAACAGGCCAAAAGGCTAATTTGTGCACTTGGACACCATTAAACCTGAAATAATAAGCCATGGAACTTTATAAAACAATGAATTATACTTGTAAAAAATTTATTCATCATCAAATATGTGATTTTGATGAGAAAATGTTCACCATTCAGTCAACATGGTTGACTAGGCCTATTTTGCTCCATTTTCTAGTAGATTGATCATTTTGATTGAGATAGTAGGGATAGTTCTAGGATTATTTATGACCAAATGAATATTTTAGTATGAATAAAAAGTCTTATTATTTTATCTCCATTTATTAGTTTTCATTGAACTACCTTGTACTTTGTTTTACATGTTTTTTTCACAAAAACATGATTTTTGCCCTCATCTATAGATCTCCATTACATTAAATTGGAATTTATGGAATCATATATAAGTTTAATTGGAATTTTAAACTATTTTAGGGTGATCTATGATGATTTTATAGCAATAAAATCACTTTTCTCAAAACCAATTTTTTAGGGGTTTAAGAGGGTTTTAAAGCTAAACCTTCAAACTGATGATTCATGAAGTACAGAATTCCAAATACTAAACCATTGAAATATATGTATATAAATTTAACCCTTTGACATCCCTAAAAAAAATGGTTTCCCATGCAAAATATATGAAAATATACCATGTGGATGAAATTTGCCTATGGGGTTTAACTTGCATTATGGGCTGCCTATGCTCTTAATGATTGTTCATAAATTAAAACCCCTAAAATGATCTCAATTTTTTATTAATTATAATTAAATATGTTTCATAAAAACATACTAATATTATGTGTCCAAAATCCACACATGGTGAATAAAATGAGCATCCGAACAAGAGGCTTGGAAGGGTGCTTAGAACTGCAAAAAATGAAAAAACTTTACCAATATGAAAATGACTCTTAAATTTATTAAAAAATACTTAAAAAATCATTATGTTACATATACCATGCTATTAAAACACTCTAAAATCATATTTTTATTGAAAACTCAAAAAAACCCTTTTTGGCCTATATGCCTATTTACTTGCACAAGCCTATATGGGAATGGTTTGCATAAATTTTGAAATTTTTACACTATTTAATGGTATTATTATCATTTTAAAAACATCATCCCATTCTTTTAAATATTTTACCTAGGCTTAGAAGCCTTTGTAGCACTCCAGAATGATGCCTGCTCCAATGGTGACCTCAAACATGCAGGCTAGGGTCTAAGATAAAATAGTGAATATTACCACTCATAAAATGGAAATTAAAAATTTTAAAAAATTTCCTTATCTCATTATGACCTTGTGTATCAAGTTTTGAGTCCTGATTCCACCTATAGCTCCCAAAAAGTTCATTTTTTCCTTAATTTTGACCTTTGTGCATGGATTGTCTGTATTTTTTACTGAGTTTTGGAGGTAATTTCATGGTAATTGGATTTTTTTAATATCAAAAAAATTCTAATTTATTTCAAAAAACCTTTTCATAAGTTCTAAAATAGCCTCTACCCTTGATTTAAGCATGCCAAGACCTCCAAATAAGGCATAAAGGCTCATCTCTTGCATAGTTCCATACAATAGCCTATGTACTTTCTCTCGTGTCAATATCAAAAGTGTACTAATTTTTTTGAAAATGTTTTTAAATTATTTGGTTTTATTGGTAGGCCTAAACACCCCATAGTCATTCCATGTTTTGAATGCTTTTCTTCTTACACTCTTTAAGCATATGGCTATGTCTAGGTGTTTAGTCATGGTGTTTGGAGATTGTTATAAGGATTGATGATCTTGTATCAGAAAAAATAAAGAAATAAACCTCCTATATTTTCCTCCTTACCATTCATTGTGAACTTTCAACCTTCCATGCTAGTTTATTCCACATTCTACATCCTCATAGCTTCCTCATATGATTGTGTATGTGACTGTTGTTCCCCTATTGTAACATGTCTATATCTTTTATTTTAGGATTTATTAAACTCCATACCTATGTCCCTTTAAAACCTTGATTATATTTGGGAACCTAAATTTTATTCTTGCCTTTTAATAATCAAACTAACCCTTAAAGCTTTAGGAAAGCTTATCATGTTATCAATTTGGCTTGTTTTGAAAGGTACGGGCCTATATGATGGTATTCATGCTACATGTACCTTAATTTCATGATGTCAATATTATATTTCCACATACTATCTCATACATACCAACTATCACCTTAATCTTAAACTATGAGAAAGATATACCTTGTTATACACCTAATTGCTTATAAGTGCCCTTCTTGATGACTGTAGGTACCTCAAAGCTGACTACAAGGTATCATTTTGGTAACCACATGTAGAATTTTGGTGACTATAGTTAGAATTTTTAGGTCTTATAGGTTCACCTTCCTTCCCTATTATCACTTTTATCACTTAAATCCTTGATCCCATATGACCATAGATGCATAAATGTATAGGTCTTCATCTTGCTTATAAGTGCCCTTCTTGATGACTATAGGTACCTCAAAGGTGACTACAAGGTATCATTTTGGTAACCACAGGTAGAATTTTGGTGACTATAGTTATAATTTTTAGGTATTATAGGTTCACCTTCCTTCCCTATGATCACTTTTATCACTTAAATCCTTGATCCCATATGACCATAGATGCATACATGCATAGGTCTTCATCAAAAGTTCATATGATCACACCTCAAGAATATATGACTATGTTACTATTTATTTTCAGTGTGATTTTATTAGGTATGTGGTATGAAAGGATAAATACTCTCATTTAACATCATAATAATCCACTACTTGAATAAAATTACTTATTAAACTAAAACCTCACTTAAACCATAACCTTTCTTTTGTCATAGTCCTTGCATTAGCCCTGACTATATTTCATACTTGATTGTACGAATAATGGTTGTATGTGATCACTATTTCCCATTAAGCCTTTAATTATCTTTAATGAGTCCATTTATATCTTACTCACCTCATTAATTTATTCCTTCCAATTCCACTTATGTCTCTTAAGTCAAAACCCTATTTGAATTCTTGAGATTACCTTAAACAAGTAGCCCTGTAGGTTCTCATGATGGGACTATAGAGTATCATTTAATGCATTGGTTTAAAGGTGGAATATTTTAAGGAAAAAATTAATTTGACATGTAATAAAAAATTCATCTATATACTTGTCTTCACTCCATTATGTAACACTTGACAACATGATCCTGCCTTGACTAAACCTTAACAATGTTCATTTAGACCTCCTTAAAACTTCAAAAGAGTCTGGTATGGAAAGTGAAATAGGGGTTTCTTGATTTGGAGAGTATGAAGATATTATATATAAATTATATTTTTTTATCTTCGTGTAAATCCTTTTAATGTCTAATAAACCCTCCTTTAGGTTTGTACCCCCAAGCTTCTCTAACATCATGTTTACTTCCTCAGTTGTAGGTCATCTCTAAGTACAAGCCTATAAGATATTATAAGGTTGTGAGATGGTAATTATAGGATAATATTGTCTAAAATTATCCCTAAAGAGGCTCTAAAACCTACTTAACCATTGAAAACCTCTTTTTTAAGACAATCACAATGATCCCTCAAATCATGACTATGCATACATGGCTTGTAGGTTATCATGCTTGACTCTAGGTAGTCCTTTCCTATGACTGTAGGCTTTAGTTGACTCCATACCTTCTACCTATGCAAGCTTTATGAGTTTGAGATCATTAATTATATTCATTCCTATTAATGATAAAAAAACCATTTTGAGCCTTGTTAAGACATAACTTGTGTGAGTCTTGTGTAGGTATATTTCCTCAAAAGAGGCCTTTAGGGTTACATTAGGTTGCAAAATGCCTTCTTCCTTGAGCTTGTTTACAAATTCTTCACTTGCATTGCTTTCAAACCATCTTAGAAAATTCAATAGTCTTCCTATTGCCAAAAACCTACTTAATTATAAGTTTTGTCCTTGAACAAGCCTCAGGTGGCACCTCCATGATGGACTCTATACAAATAAAAAATCCTATATATGCTCTTAAAGAAGGCCAAAAGGAAAATTGGTCTTTATTCTTATTTTTATGCTTATTTGATGAGGTCTTTTGTACTAGTATTAAATAGACACCATTGTCCTTAAAATATTGAGATTTAATTGGATTTCCCTAATGGAAAGAACCTATTATAGATAGATATATAGATGTTAGGGTATCAAAAATGAAATTACATGTAGCCCTCTTAGCCCACTTAGAGCCTCCTTCTTGTATCCTAGACTATTGCTTCCACTAGAACTTGAGGATTATCTTGTTAACTTTGACCTCCATTGAACCTTTAGTTATACTTTTACTTTACCACCTACTAATAGTGTTCCTTCTCAATGTGCTTGATGCTTCAACTATTTGTAAACCCCTTGATCATAATTGATGGTTCTTTATCAAACTTTTGGTTCTCCCAGGTTAGTGGTCTCTTATTTTTCTTGGCCTTTAAGGATATTTCCTTCAACTTGAACATAGGAAATGAAACTTCATCCCTCACCTTTTAACTATATAAACTTTGTTTTAGGGGGTCATTTCACTATGATTTGATTCTTCAATTACCCTTTATCCTCCTTAACCATGATTGTGTTGACCCACCTTGGTTATTTAATGATGAAACAAGGTTATGGAGATGGGAATAGGATGTATGACATGGAGAAGGGATGAAGGATGGTATAAATATAAGGGGAATCATGAAAGGGAGGTGAAAAAGAAGTGAAAACACAATGGAAAAGGTAGATTATGAGGGGAATTCAAGGTGAACAACACCTTGAACTGGATGAATAACACCTTCAAAATTCCATGAAAAGGTATAGAAAGTCCTCAATATTTTGTAACAAGTTAAATTTCTCTAGAACTCTACCCAGGTGAGGACAAAATGGAGAAAAATAGTGACCTTCCTAAATGTAAGGTAGCATAATTTTACCTAACTTCAACTAGATGGTTCATGAGCTTGGAAAATCCAATTGAGAAATAATTTATACCATAAATAATCCCTCTAAGTCTAGTTTCTTCACCACAAATTTTAGACCTTCACTCTTCCCCAGTAGACCATACCATCAGAAAACCTACAAGAAGGTCTCTTAGTGCCAACAAGAAAAAAACCAAAAGAGGACTGGTTTAGGGCATGTATGGCTATGAAAATCCATGAAAATCCTCATGAAGGCTAAATATGCCCTATAGATGGCTTTCATTACCCTAGATTGTACATAATCTATATGGAATCTATACTCCTCTTTCAAAATAAAAGAAAAAGAATCTATTCTTGCCTTTAAAAGACTACCAAAGCCTTTCACCACTTGGTAAAGAATCTTTGAGATGTATTTCATGTAAATCATGCAAAATTAGACTTTTTCATGTTTTAAACTTGCTAATTTGGCACATGTGGGCTATTTTGGGGCCTTTTGGCTTAGAAAACATATCAAATGACCTTTTTAAAGCTTGAAACTTTAGACTTAAGCTATTTTCACCTTTTTGAGACTATTAAAATATCTTTTGAGATAATTTAATGGATTTTTAAACTATTTTTTATTCTTTTTACCCCATTTTTGACCAAAAGTTTCATTTTTAGACCATAATTGATCAATTTGACCAACTATAAAGGGGTAAGAACTAGAATTTTGAAGTTTCAATAGATAGGGATAGTAATTTGACCTTGATAGGCCAAATTAATAATATTACCTATGTCCAAACTTATAGACATGGCCTAAAATGCCCTAAGGTGATAAGATGGATGTCTATTTAAATTTAAAGGCTAATCATAGGATGTCACATGTGACCTCACTCTTCTAGATTGTGTAGTCAAAAATTTGAGCAATATGGATTGAAGAGCATATAATTAATCTAAACCTTCACAAACATCAAACTACCTAAATAATATATAGATCCATTAATACCAAATACAAATAAATGAATATACCATTAAACCATCATTCTAATACTAAAGCTAATTACTCCAAACCAAGATTAGATAGATATGAAAATAAGAATATTGGATTGATATTACCTTAGATTCAAAATTTTGACATTATGGATGCTTGATCATGTATTGTTGATGATGGATTCAAGGCTTCATTTGTTGGACATGGATTTACTAGATAGATTATAGATAGATAGATTTTCATGGAGGGTTGGGTTTGTTTAAATCGAATATGGAGGTAAGGATTAATGGTTGAGATTCAATCTTGGGGCATTAAAATCCATGGTTGAGGATTATTGATCCAAAACTTAGAATCTTTGGTTGAAATAAAATTCAAGAAACAAGAATAACACTATTGTAATAATGTTATCTCTGAGAAGAGATGTTTTATTGATCAAATTTACATACCCAAACATATGCCTATCTCTGAGAAGAGATGTCTAATTTCCATTTCAAGTTACATATTAATTTATACATGTTTTTAAGGTAGGAGGAGGATGTGGAAGGTCACCAATATTGAGGGAGATTAAATGGTTTGACTTCTATGATTTATAACATTACAAAATTCAAGGAATTATTATTTTTTTTAAACTTACTATTTTTAGACTACACTGCTAAAATTGAAATTTAGGGAACTTTCATTTTTTTTAGGGGTCAAACCCACAAATCATAGCTCTATGTCATCTCATAATGTTCCCTTCATTCTTAGCTTTCTAACTATTAAAACGGGGAGTCAAATGGAGCTATGGTACAAAAGTTATGGCTCTCAGAAGTTCTGCCACCAATTGGGGTGGAACAATCACTCAAATAGTCACCTGAAATGTTGCTTAGATAATTCCTCCATCCTTAAGAATAAATGGTCCCCATTACATCAATATTTGTCATCAAGTGTGGTATTTGTGTTTTGATTTGATTCCTGATGCATACTTGGAATGGATTATGCTTTATGGAGCTATGTAGGGCCTAATTGTTTACCATTTCTATCTAACCATTAGTCTATAGATGGAAGGCCATTAAATTTTTTAGCTTGTTATCTATTGGTATCTATTATTGTGTAGTCAGGGTTGCAACATCAGCCCTTTTAGATTCATGTGGCTTGACCACCATGAGAAAAAATTTCTTGTCACTAATCAAGGAGACATATATAGAAGGTGGTACCTCTAGTACCCTATAGTGTTGTGTTCCAAGAGTGAGAGTGATCCTCCAAGTTCATAATTCATAGATTCCATGTCAATCATACATGAATGGCTAACTAAAGAATACATCATAAACATCTGGATTGACCACATCACATAAGACCTCATCTCAGAAAGGTTTTATTGTATATGAGAGAAGACATTCGTGGGTGATATAGAGGTTTCTCCCTGGACTCAACCATCTAATATTATATGGCTTTTGGTGAGGCTTCATGGACAAATGTAGACTTTTCACAACATTAGTAAAGATTAAATTCTTTTGTCTGCCACTATCAAGAATGAAATGTAGAGGCTTACCTTTCACCCATAACATAGAGTGAAATAACCTTTCCTTGTCTTTTAGCCCCTTCTCTTGGTTTCATGATGAAGCAATGATGGCATTAATCTCAACATCTATAATCTCTTCTTCATCATATTTGACTATAGGGTGTGTATGAGGTAGAGCAGTAGATGTTGAGGATTGTGACTCAAAAAGTAGGGACTTGATGGCATGACATTATTCTTTAGAGTGTGTTCCAAATTTGTGGTAATCATACCATTTCCTAGTCTTCCCTTCCTTTTGCTTCTAATTTTGGCCTCATGTTTGACCTTCTTTGTCACTTTTCCATTTTATAGGCTGACTCTTCATATTAATTATTCCATGCTTCTACTCAATCTTCACCATGAACTTGTATGCCTCACTGAGGGTTTCTAGATTGAAGAGTTCCATCTCCCCCTATATATACCATTGTAGTCCACCATGATATTTGAGAAACTTGTGTTTCTCACTTTCCTAGATGCCCAATCTCGCAAATAGAGAATGAAAAATGTTAGTGAAAATTTTAACAGACTGTTCCTTACCTTGACAAAGTTATTTCCACTCTATATACAGATCATCATATGCTCCAATGGGGTAGTATTTTTTCTTTACATATTCTATGAAATCATCTCAAGTAGGTTCCACCTCAATGCCAATATCATCTGTATTGAATCTCTTCTTGTACACTTCCCACCAATTCTAAATAAACAATATTACTTTCAAAAGAGCAAAAGTGATCTTCTCTTTATCAATGAATTTATTTATTAAAAAATAGGAAGATAATTAATCTAACCAATTTTCTACTACATCAACATTTATTTTGCCTTCAAATTTAGGGATATCAAAATTCCCTTGAACCTTGAAGGGTGTTAGGGAACTAAAAGGATAAGGGGGTGCAGATGAGGAACTAGAATTTCCTATCAAGATTTGTTGGAGAATTTGGGAAAAATTTTGTAGCATCTTCACTTACTACTACTAGAGGGCTTCATTCACCATTTCCTTCAAAGAATTCAATGTCTCAATGTTGTCCACCATTTTAGTTTGTTTAGAGTAAATAGATGGATAGTCTGTTGGTTCTACTTTCCACGTAAGCTTCCTATAATCTAACATCATCCTTGGGATCACACACTCTAAAGACAATCCAATCTGATACCACTAATCCAAAACTTATAATATTTTTTTAAAATATAATTCAATAAATAATAACACAATTGTAATAATGCTATCTCTGAGAAGAGGTGTGTTATTGATCAAATTTGCAAACCCAAACATATGCATGTCTTTGAGAAGAGATGTCTAATTTCCATTTCAAGTTAAATCTTCCTTTATACATATTTTAAATATAGGAGGAGAATTTGGAAGGTCACCAATCTTGAGGGAGAAAAAGTGGTTCAACTTCCATGATTTACAACCATACAGAATTCAAGGAATTACTATTTTTTAGAAACTTACTATTTTTAGACTTCACTAATAAAATTAAAATTTAAGGCACTTCCATTTTTTTCAAGGGTCAAAACTCACCCATAAAATCTCAAAGCTATCTCATGACTTTCCCCTCATTCTTATCTTTCCAATGGTTCAAACGAAGAGTCAAATGGAGCTATGGTGCAAAAGTTATGGATCCTAGAAGTTCTACCACCAATTAGGGTAGAACCATCACTTGAATTATTACTTGAAATGTTTCTCAAATCATTCCTCCCTCCTTGAGAATAAATTCTCCTCATTGCATCAATATTTATCATCAAGTGTGGTAGTTGTATTTTAATTTGATTCCTAATGTATACATGGAGTGGACTATGCTTTACAAAGATGTGCTTTGTGGAGCTATATAGGGCTTGATTGTTCACCATTTCTATCTGACCATTAGTCTATGGATGGAAGGTTGTAAAAAAAATTAGCTTATTATCTATTGGGTTTTTTTGTGTTATTTGTGTATTTGAGGCTACAACATCAACCCTTTTGGATTCATGTGGCTTGACCATCATGAGAATAAATTTCTTAGCACTAATCAAGGAGATAGATATAGAAGGTGGTACCTCTAGTACCCTATAGCACCATGTTCCAAGAGTGAGAGTGATCCTTTGATTTATTGATTCATAGATTCCATGTTGATCATACATGAATGACTGACCAAAGAATACATCACAAACATCTAGATTAACCATATCACATAAGACCTCATCTTGGAAAGGTTTTATTATATATGAGAGAAGATATTGGAGGGTGACAAAGAGGTTTCTCCCTGGACTCAACCATCCAATACTATATGGATTTTGTTGAGGCTTCATGGATAAATGTATGCTTTTCACAACATTATTAGAGATTAACTTCTTTTGACTACCACTATCAAGAGTGAAATGCAGAGGCTTACCTTTCACCCATAACTTAGAATGAAATAACCTTTTATTGTCATTTGGCCCCTCCTCATGGATTCATGACAAAGCAATGATGGCATCAAGATCAACATCTACAATCTCTTCTTCATGCTCTTTTACTGTAGGGTGTGTATGAGGTAGATCAATAGATGTTTAATATTGTGACTCAAAAAGTAGGGACTTGATTGCTTGACATTCTTCTTTGGAGTGTGTTCTAAATTTATGGTAAACACACCATTTTCTAGTCTTCCCTTCCTTTTTCTTCTAATTTTGGCCTCATTTTTAACCTTCTTTGTGACTTTTCCATTTTTTAGGCTGACTCTTTGTATTCATTCTTCCATGCTTCTACTCAATATTCACCATGAACTTATATGCCCCGTCAAGGGTTTCTAGATTGAAGAGTTCCATCTCCCCCCATATATACCATTGTAGTCCACCATGATATTTGATAACATTGTGTTTCTCACTTTCCTAAATGCCCAATCTCACAAATAGAGAATGAAAAAATGTCAGTGTAATCTTGAACATACTATTCCTTACCTTGGTGAAGTTTTTGCCACTCTATATACATATCATAATATGCTCCAATGGGGTAGTATTCTTCCTTTAAAACTTTTATGAAATCATCCTAAGTAGGTTCCACCTTAAGGCCAATATCATTTGTATTAAATCTCTTCTTGTACACTTCCCACTAGCAAGCAATTATGCTTTAAAAAGAGCAAAATTGATCTTCTATTTATTAGTGAATTTATTTATAGAAAAATAGGAAGACAATTGATCCATCTAATTGTCTACTATATCAGCATTGATTTTTTCTTAAAATGTAGGGATATTAAAATTCACCTAAACCTTGAAGGGTTTTGGGGGACTAAAAGGATGTGGGGGTGCAGATGAGGAGCTAGAATTTCCTATCAAGATTTTTTGGAGAATTCAGGTAAATTGTTGAAGCATCTATGCTTGGTGCTACTAGAATGCTTCATTAATTATTTCCTTAAAAGGATTGAATGTGTTAGTGTTGTCTACCATTTGATGTTGGTTAGAGCCAACAGGTGGATAGTCTGTTAGTTCTATTTTCCACCCAAGCTTCGTATAATCTGACCTCATCCCTAAGATCATACACTTTAAAGACAAAATACTCTAATACCACTGATCCAAAACTTAGAAGCTTTGGTTGAAAGATAATTCAAGAAATAAGAACACAATTGTAATTATGTTATCTCTTAGAAGAGATGTTTTATTGATCAAATTTATAGACCCAAACATTTGTCTATCTTTGAGAAGAGATGTCTAATTTCCATTTTAGGTTAAATATTATTTTTTACATTTTTTGAAGAAAAGAGGAGGATGTAGAAGGTGACCAATCTTGAGGGAGATTAAGTAGTTCAACTTCCATGGTTTACAAAAATACAAAATTCAAGGAATTACTATTTTTTAGAAACCTACTATTGTTAGAATGTACTACTAAAATATAAATTTAGGGTACTTCCATTTGTTTTCAAGGATCAAAACCCACCAATCAGATCTTGGTGTCATCTCATAATGTTCTGCTCATTCTAAGCTTTCTAACAATTGAAACAGGGATTCAAACAGAGCTATGGTACAAAAGTTATGTCTCCTAGAAGTTCTACCACCAATTGGGGTAGAACCATCACCTGAATTGTCACCTAAAATGTTGCTCAGATCATTCCTCCCTCCTTGAGAAGCAATGGTATCCATTTTATCAATATTGATCATCAAGTGTGGCAATTATGTTTTGATTTGATTCCTGATGTATACTTGGAATGGAATATGCTTTATGGATCTGTGCTTTATGGAGATGTGTAGGGTTTGATTATTCACCATTTATATCTAACCATTAGTCTATAGATGGAATGACATGAAATTTTTTATCTTGTTATCTATTGGCTTCTATTGTTGTGTTGTTTGTGTTGTCAGAATTGCAACATCAACCCTTTTGGATTCCTATGGCTTGACCACTATGAGAACAAATTTCTCGACACTAATCAAGGAGATGATGTAGAAGGTGGTACCTATAATACCCTATATCACCATGTTATAAGAGTGAGAGTGATTCTTTCAGTTCTTGAGTCATATATGTTATGTCAATCATACATGAATGGCTGACCAAAGAGTACATCGTAAACATCTAGATTGACCACATCACATAAGACCTCATCTTGGAAAGGTTTTATTGCATATGAGAGAATATATTGGTGGGTGACACAAAGGTTTCTTCCTAGACTCAACCATCCAATATTTTATGGCTTTGGGTGAGGCTTCATGGATAAATGTAAGCTTTTCACAATATTAGTAGAAATTAAATTCTTTTGACTCATGCTATCAAGAATTAAATGTAGAGGCTTACCTTTAACCCATAAATTAGAGTGAAACAACTATTCATTATTGTATATCCCCTCCTTGTGGGTTTGTGATGAAGTAATGTTGGCATCGAGCTCAGAATATACAATCTATTCTTCATCCTCTTTGACTATATAGTGTGTATGAGGCAAAGTAGTAGATGTTGAGGATTGTGACTTGGAAAGTAGGGACTTGATGATTTGACATTCTTATTAGGAGTGTGTTCTATATTTTTGGTAATCACACCATTTCTCATTTTTCCCTTCCTTTTTCTTCCAATTTTGGCCTCATGTGTGAACTTCTTTGTCACTATTCCATTTTGTAGGCTAACTCTTTATATTCATTCTTCCATGCTTCTGCTCAATCTTTACCGTGAATTTGTATGTCTCACTAAGGGTTTATAGATTGAAGAGTTATATCTCACCTCAAATATACCATTGTAGTCCACCATGATATTTGAGAACCTTATGTTTATCACTTTCTTGAATGCCTAATCTCATAAATAGAGAATGAAAAATATCAGTGTAATCTTAAACAAACTATTCCTTACCTTGGTAAAGTTATTGCCACTCTATATACAAATCATCATATGCTCTAATGGGGTAGTATTCTTATTTTATAGATTCTTTTAAATCATCCCAATTAGGTTCCACCTCAAGGCCAATATCATCTATATTGAATCTCTTCTTGTACATTTCCCACCAATTTTTAATAGGTAATGATGCTTTTAAAAGAGCAAAAGTGATCTTCTATTTTTCAATGAATTTATTTATAGAAAAATAGGAAGATAATTTATCCAACCAATTTTCTACTGCATCAGCATTGATTTTTTCTTAAAATATAGGGACATCAAAATTCACCTAAACCTTGAAGGGTGTTGGGGCACTGAAAGGATGTGGGGGTGCAAATGAGGAGCTAGAATTTTCTATCAAGATTTATTAGAAAATTTGGGTGAATTTTTGTAACATCTATGCTTGCTACTACTAGAGGGATTCATTCACCATTTTCTTGAAAGGATTGGATGTCTTTGTTTTTTCCATGATTTAAGGTTGTTTGGAACGAACAAGTAGATAGTCTATTGGCTCTATTTTCCACCCAAGCTTCCTATAATCTGATCTCATCCACGAGATCATACACTCTAAACACAAACCACTATGATACCATTTATCCAAAACTTAGATGATTTAGTTTAAATAGAATTCAAGAAATAAGAACAAATAAATTGTAATAATGCTATCTTTGAGAAGAGATGTTTTATTGATCAAATTTGTAGACCCAAACATATGCCTATCTTTGAGAAGAGATGTCTAATTTCCATTTCAAGTTAAATCTTAATTTATACATGTTTTTTAAGGTAGGAGGAGGATGCGTAATTCCACAAATATCTATGGAGATTAAGTGGTTTAACTTCCATGATTTACAACAATACATAATTTGAGAAATTATTACTTTCTAGAAACTTACTATTTTTAGATTGCACTACTAAAATTGAAATTTAGGGCACTTGAAATTTTTTATAGGGTTTAAATCCCATCTATTTGATATCAATTACATCTCATGATTTTCCCCTCATCCTTATCTTTCCAATGATTTAAACAGGGAGTCAAACATAGCTATGGTGCAAAAGTTAAGGCTACCAAAAGTTTTGCCACTAATTGGGGTAGAACCATCATACGAATTATCACTTGAAATTTTACTCATATTCAATTATTTAAGGAATTTAAAATTCCTTTTAAGCCTCTATATTTATAGGCTTCTAGAGAGGAAGGGTGAGAATAGAAAGGATTATATAATTGGAAAATTTTAGAATCCTTATTAGGGGTTAATTAGGATTAGGCAAGGGATTAGATAAGGACTAGGTGAGTGATTAAGGACTAGGGGTGTAAGAGATCCTAGGGATGGGCTTAATATGTGGGTAGGTGGGTCATGGGAATATAAATTTTTAAAATAATAGATAAGTGGGATTAGGATGGGATAATGGGGATTTAGTAAAATTAATGAAGTTGGGTAGGACTAAATTTAGTGAATGAATAATAATGAAGGGGGATATTAGATAAATGATTAGGAAGGGGATAAATTAACAAGATTAAAGGGGATAAATTAGATAAGCTGAATTATTATCAAAAAAATTTAATATTAGTGATGTTAAATGAAAAAAGTATATTTAGGTACAAACATTTTACCCTTCTTTGAAAGGGAATTATGAATGAAGTGTGTATGCAATCATATCTATAAATCAATTCCAAATTGAAGAAGATAGATCATACTTACACTTCCGATTGGGGGTACATTAGATAGTGGGTAACATGACTAATATAAGTATCTATTAGACCTAATTATGGGATATCTTATCATAATACAAAATTATAGGGAGTGTTCCAAAGCCTAAAATCAAGAACAATCATGCAATAACCCTAAATAGGTCATATGTTTTCATATCTCACTAAAATAATAAAAATTAAAGTAAAGTATAATCTAGTGCTCACCAAATCTTGTAGCTTAAAGTGAGGGTTAGAATAAATAAAAGTAAATATGCATAAGAGATATGTACTCACATCAATATATATGGAATGCTAATGAATATAAGAGAAGTAAAATTGTATATCTATCTACTCTTAAAAATGAGAAACAAATTTAGGAATACTTACCTTTGAAGATGAACCCACTGAGCCTCTATCTCTCCCTTGGCCAAGGTGTTTTATAAGATGTTGTTAAGTTATTTAAGGATGACAAGGATAAATTATCTCTAGGCTACACAACCTATAAATACATCCAAAAGACATCTCTATAAGACAAGATTCATATCTCTAAATAAATTATGAAACCCTAAGCTTATTCCTAAAGTA
The DNA here is from genome assembly GCA_037957365.1 of Torreya grandis. Classification (NCBI taxonomy): domain Eukaryota; kingdom Viridiplantae; phylum Streptophyta; class Pinopsida; order Cupressales; family Taxaceae; genus Torreya; species Torreya grandis. Next base: position 925,471 of record JARHVA010005541.1, on the reverse strand, counting down.
GAATGGTGGATAAGCAGATGTGAAATAGATCTCACTTCTTCATCTTATTCTCTTCTCTAAATAATTGAAAAATGAGATTGTATATATAGGTGAATTTAACCCTAAGCCCTTCCAGAAAATTTAGCTGATAGGGTCAACCCAATCAACCTAGTATAGTTATGGATAAGAGTTAACTAGGTCACAGGATAGGTCAGCCAAGAGCCGATCTAGACCCTAAATGAATTTTACCCAAAATAGTATAGGGTCAACCCAATCAGCCTAGTATAGTGAATAGTTAAAAGGACCTTAAGGATAGGAAAAAGGGACAATAAGGTAGAAAATGATTGAGGAGTGTGCAATAGAGAAGAACAAGCTTAGGGATATGGTTTTTAGGAGACAAGTGTGTATATAAGAAGAGGCCAAAGGAATAAATATCCTAAGAAACACTAATGGTCTACCCACCCCTTTCTCAAGGCACCCCTTAAGGCATGCACTTAGAGATATTGAGACTTGATGGGTTACTAAAAGATAAAGATCATCAATAATTGATAAAAGTATGAAAATATTATGTGTATACATATGCTCCACTCAAAGCTTATCACATGTCACATGAGTGCAACATAGAATTGTGCTTTGAGAATATAACATGATAACACATAATGATGATGCTAAGTAAAATGTAGTAAGGAGAAAATAAGATAAATAAAAGTAAAAAATTGAAAAACACATACCTTTACTCACCTAAGATAAAGAAGGAGACTACAAAAGAAGTGAAGGTGTCTAAATATGAAGAACATTTAGGTGAACCTATAGAGATTAGTACAAAAATAATGAAAAAAATTGGAATATAGGCATATAGTAATGGAAAATATTCTCTATGATGTCATGATTCCAAAAAAAAATTATGGTTAGAAAAATGGGTTAGTAAAAAAAAATATATAAGAAAACCATGGAATCTAATGGTAAATATTTGAAAGGTAAAGAATTGTGAAAAGTAAGTTTAAATAGGGTGAAAGGGAAGTCATTTTTTATTGTTTGACTTGAGCATGAGAGAAAAAGAGATCTGAGGGACCAAACGAAAGGAAATAAAGATAAGATGGCAAGGAGATGATAGTCAAGATGAGAGGGATGCCTAGCAGCCACAGTGGCTACAACATAGGTAGGCAACAAAGAATTTCAATCTTATTTTAGAATATTTTATTGCAATTAAGTGTTTTATATAAATTTGTAATTTAGAGCAATTTTAAGAACCAAAATGAACCCAAGAAAGTTTCTTAAGGGTAGTAAAAACCAAAAGGGGAAATAGATTGAAAGGAATAAAAATAATAAATGCTGAAAGGTATTTATTATAGGCAAGGAAAGGGGTTGGTAGTTAAAACCAACTAGGTCAACATTGTCAACCTAGTAGGCTAAAAATTTGAAATCCACAATTCAACTTAGTAGGTGTGTGTCAACTTAGTTTTTTGCATGCTGCCAACTTCATACCTAACTGCTAACTTAGTAGATTAATCCACTCTGCTAACTTAGTACTAAGGGGGTAAAAGTAAAGGGTCGACCTAGTTTGTTAAGTTAACTTGGTCAAAATAAGGAAAATTTGGTCAATTTATTGTTTGACTAAGTGACTAGAATAGTATAAAAATGCATGAAATAGTGCTAGAAAGGCCCAAAATGCTTGATTGAGTATTAAAATGGCCAAGTAGGTTAAAAATAGGTCAAATTGGTAAAAAAAAAGGATAAATTAAGGTAAATTAGGAATGTTTTTTTTTAATTTGAAAAGAATGAATTTTGATTATAAATGACATGGAGATCTAATACATCTTTTGTTGTCTTATGCTTTTAGGGGCATCCAAGATTTTGGAACTTGGTAGATGCAACATGAATCCCTAATATTTTAGAGTGATTGATAGTTGGGTATTGATCAAGATTTGTTATATTATATATAAGATGAATTATTGATATGTGTCGAGTCCCATTGCATTCTGGTTTGATAGTCATGTTCCTAGGAGATTGGGAATGATCGACTAACTCTTTCAGATGGGAGGTGGATGGGATACCATTGAGGTGGGTATCACCCAAGAAGTTTTCCATATGATTCTTGGACTACTGATAGGAGGTGCACTGATTCTCACAAGATTACTAGATGGATAAGAAGAGATGAGATCCTTAAATATATATGTGATGGGATCAAATAAGATATATCCTAGGCTAAGAGTTAGGCTATTTAATGTTTATATAGCTTAAATTTTAGATATCTAAAAGGTAGTTATAGGACTTATGACATGATGGGTGTTGTGTTAATGGTTTGATGGCAACATACCACTATATGTGATAGCCTCATACTAATCCATATTAGATCATGAGTCACTATATGATTTAGGTTCTATCATCTAGGTCTAGCTTATGCATGACATGTATGTGATGATGTCTAGAGGGTAGAATACCATGGGGACAATAATTTTTTTGAGTTATTGGATATATGATAGGTTCTTAATGTATTGACCATCTAGGTACCCCATATGGTCGATGATTGATTACATCGAGTACAAAGGTGGTAATATGGTTAGGTAGTATATTTTATTCCCCACATGTTAATACTATAGACAATTAGGTGACTAGACATCATGTGAAAGTCATATGGGCACATCACTATAGTATGGCCAAGTTGGAGGATAGTGACACCAATATTAGCATGGGCATAGATTATAGGCCACTATACCTAGTGAATAGAGTTGCATCTAGTGACACATACACCAAGACATATGGGACTTCCTCACCTAAAAAATCTAATAGTGGTACCCACATTTTTTGGTAAACATGTGAGAGAGTTGAGGGGGAGAGGAGGATTTGGACCACTAATAGCTAGACTAGATATTAGATCATGATGTAAGAAATAATGGATAGGTCAATCATGATGGCCATCAAATAGAGAAGAGATAGATGTAGATGTAGGAGTACCATAACCAACACCATAGTATGAGGTGTAGTGACCACCTCAGTTGTACCATTAATGGATACACTGATAGTAGGAGAGAGTAGAGAGGGTGGTCATCCCATATGACCCATTAGATGGCCTAAGATAGAGTTGGGTGATAGAGGTACAACTTCATCATAGATTAAGATGAGCACAAGTAGTGGCCCTAGGATATGCATTTGGGTAGTGACCTATATATAAGGTACTTAAAGGATACACTAATGGAGAGACCATACTCAATGTTTGCATAGATAGGGAGATCATGGTAGGAGACACTTAGATAGGTAATAATAGATGGTTTGAAATTTGTTTATGTTATTTGATATAGATTATAGATAAATAGATTTTGAGATATATCAATGATCTAATATCTATATGGTTTGAAGTTTTTAGATCTTATGGAAGAGGAGACTAGATTGGGATCCTAGGTGATGAGATCACACCATGAGATATTTGATGAGGCACTAACTCCTTATGACCCTATGGCACTAAAGGATCTTGTAATAGTATCTGTTAGAATAATTAATGAATCCTAGCTATATTATAATAAATGTCTCAAGGTGTTATTAACCTTTGATTGGCATAGGTTATTATTTGGGGTATTTCCTAGGTGTGATTAGTTGTAATCTCCTAAAAATTAGGAGATATAATCTCTTTTAGTATTGTATAAATAAGCACCTCTTGTAGTTCTTTTATTAATTCAATTAATTTAGATAATGTAATATATTCTAGATTTCATTTGGTACCAAAGCAAGAAATTCTTGAGGAGCCTTTTTGAAGCATTGGAGATTTGGTGGAGATCGAGAGTAATATTTGTGCAATCCTTGGATACATCATGTTGCTCTAATTTTAGCCATCCTAGGCTGAAATGTTGTCAGAATTCTACCCAATTTTGTAGAAGGAGAATAATTATCAAAATAGGCAATTTTCTTGTTTTGATAAATTTTAGCCATATTTATATTAAATTTTGGGCAAAATTTTAGATATATCATATTTTAGATATTTTAATTTTATTTTATTATTTTTTGTGAAGATCCAATTCTAAATTGGTGGAGGAATAGATAAAAGTCTTTCAGATGATTGTATATGTCATTATAATGAAAATTTATATTATTTGTCAGATCTAAAAAAATATAGAATCTATCAAAATGATCTTGTAATTTTTATAAATTCTACTCAAAAAAATACTAATTTAAAAAAAAAATCAAAAATTTTGGAGCTTCTAGTGATTTTTTATGACTTTTTTTAAGTTTCTATTTTGTAGAACAAGTGAGGAACAACAAAAAAATGGTAGTTTTTTTTAAAAATTGTAGAATCATGGATCAAATATTATATCACCATATTATTCTCATTGAAAACTTTTTGAAAAGTGTTAATTTTATAAAAATAGAGCACTGAGGTAGCCATATTGAAAGTTTGAAGGTAGAGTACAATTTAGAAGTTTTCATTTGGTACAATGTCAAATTTTTGGGTAAAGCACCACCCAGATCTGCCACATCTAGCATCGGCACCACCACCACACCACTAGCATCTTTCATCCTCTATTTACACCATATGAACACCTATTGGGCATTTTTTTATCCCCTGAGGGTTTGTCCTTCACCACTATGAGCCATATTTGAAGATATTTTCTTTCAAGGTTCATTACTTTTGATTCGTGAATCCTGGCAAGGTGAGTTTTTTCAACTTGGATATTTTTTAAATATATATACATTGTTAATGCTATTTTTTACATTCTTATCACCCATATTTCCAAAAAAATTATTTTCTTGCTAGTTTAGCTAACCATTTAATGTATTTTAGAACTTTATGAGGCCATAACTTTTGACTGGTAGCTTCAATTTACATGTATTTTTAAAAAGTACATATTTTTAGACTATATATCTATTAGATTAATTACATTACAAAAATTCAAAATGAAAAATTGTAGCCTCATTTTCTCTTTGGATGCATTTTTAGTTGAAACCAACATCCAATTTTCCATTGCTTATTTTGATACATTTTTAGTAGAGTCTGACATCCATTGGTGATAGTGCACAGGTTGTCATCTTTTTGTATGCATTTTTGCATTTTCCTTACATTTTGTGAATGCACATTTCATTTCTATACTTAAACACACTTGTATTTCTTTATCATATGCAACTTGTAAAATGTTTGGTTCGTAACCACGTTTTGTGCTCCCTAACACACAATTGTTTCTTGGTGATAATTATGCAGCATAGAAAACAAAAGTACAAACAAATCTAGAGTTTGAATATATTTAGTCAATAGTTGAAGGCACATGAGTCAGACATGCAAAAAATGTTGATCATCAATAAAAATATGATAAGGATAATAAAAAGGCTAAGTTGATAATCATGTTTGGTGTTTTAGATGAGGTACAACCTCATCTCCATAGTGCTACAGCTACAAAAGATGCATGGGATAAGCTTAAAATTATTTATAAAGCTAAGAACCAAAACCAAATCTTGCATCTTAAGAGATAATTACACACTCTTAAGCTCAAATTAGATGAAAAAGTAGAAGCATTCCTTATAAGAGTTGTAACTTTGTGGGCTTCACTTCAATCTTAAGGTGAACTAGTGACAGATGACTCTTTGGTCCCTATAGTCCTTAGAGAACTACCCCCCATGTATAGGATCTTTTTGACAACATTGAATGTCATAAGATAAAAACCAACCTTTGAGCTGTTGGTCAATTTATTATAACAAGAGGAAGTTATTAATAATTTAGAGGAACTAGATGATGAGCATGCACTTACATAGAATCAGAAGGGGAAGAAACCCATGAAGTGTCAAAACTAATATCCAAAGTAGAATAATCAACATAACCAACAAGGGAAAAATTCACATTCTCTTAAAGCATGTCAAATTTGTGGAAAACAAGGACATGACTTGAAAAATTATTAGTACAACACATTTCAACAAGTCTCATCAAGCAAGAAGTCATCTTTCAATAAGTCACCACAAACTGAAAAAAGCAACCAAAACAACAAAATAGGTGGAAATAGAAAAATTAATAGCCTAAACAACATGGAAATGTTATTGATGATAGTAATTCTTCAAATGAGGAATATGGTTTATCTACTCAATCACATGAGTCTTCCCATCATCAAAGTATAGTTTGGTATGTTGATTGAGGAGCAACCAGACACATGGCAAAAAGAAAAGACTAATTTTCTACTTTGAAAAAATCATAATCAAAGGGAAATGTATCACTTGGAGATTATACCTCATATATTGTATAGGGTATTAGTGACATCAAACTTCAACTTAGAAATAGAAATTTCAACATTTCAAATGTTCTATATGTTTTAGGTGTTACAAAAAATCTGTTATTTGTTAATCAGCGACTTAACCACAACCTCATGGTTGAATTTGATCATCAAAATGGTCAAAATTTTTGCCATATCAAAGACATGTCTAGGAATTTCAAAGTGATTTACAAAGCTTACAACATTGACAAAATGTTTCATCTTGATTTTATTCAAAATGAACATCAATCACTTGTGGTCAAAGATATAGAATTAGGCAATTTATGGCATAAAATATATGGTCACTTGAGTTATGGATATTTGGTTCAATTGAGAAAACAAGATATGGTTTGTGGCCTTCCCAAAATCAAGCAATATTTTGATATATTTACTAGTTACTTAGTAGGAAAACAAAGAAGAGCTCCTTTTGGAAAGACTAAGTATCAATCATTTGTTAAGTTAGACTTGGTGCACATTGATCTTTATAGATATTTTTCTCCTAGTCTCAAAGGGTACAAATACTTTTAGCTTTTTGTTGATGATTACTCATGGAAAATGTGGGTATATTTATTAAAGAGTAAGGATAAATATTTTCAAGTATTCAAATAATTCAAGGCCACATTTGAAAATGAAACTGGCAGTAAAATCAAAAGTCTCTACTCAAATTGTGGGGTGGGAATACACCAGTAAAGAATTATTAACCTATCTTAGTGTGAATGGAATCAAATATAAATTAACAACTCCATATTCACCTTAGTAGAATGGATTTGCAAAATGGTGTAATAGAGTCATTATGGAAATGTTTCATAACATGGTTGGGGATGTAAAATTACCTAATACATATTGGGTAGAAGTTTGTCACACTACAATCTACTTGTTGAACAGGTCACCCACCAAAGTAATTGATGGAATCATACCATATGAAGCTTGAAAAGGGAATAAACCAAAGGTAACTCACCTTAAATTTTTTGGTTGTAAGTCATATATGCATGTTCCCAAGAAGAAAAGAAATAAGTTAGATAAGAATATAAAGGAATTTATTTTTATGGACTACAATACACAATCAAAGGCATACAGACTCCTTGATATAAAAATAAAGAAAGTACTAATCAACAGAGATGTAGTGTTTGATGAAAAGAATGGAATAAATCCACCACCTACATAGGAAAATGATAAAATAAAAATTCCTATAATATTTTTAGATAGTGATGGTGAAAGTGAACAAGAAGGTAGTCAAATAAGACCTCCAACACCACCACCTACAGTTCAACATATGCCCAAGTGGTATACATGCACTATATGAGATGCTAACTTAAATGGAGTACTAGACACATCCACTTCAATATTGAGGACTCAAATCATGGATTGAGAAGAGGTCAATATGGCCCTTATGATTATTGTGCAAGAAACATGTGAGCCCTCTACAATAATAGAATCCTTATAGTCTAAACCTTGGAAAGATGCCATGGATGTAGAATATCAGTCACTAATGAATAATAACACTTGATATCTTGTTGATCTTCCACCAAGGAAGAAACCTATTAGATGAAAATGGGTCTTTAAGACAAAGTAAAAATAACATGGCTATATTTATAAGTACAAGGCAAGGCTTGTTGTAAAAGGGTATGCTCAGAAAGAAGGCATTAACTATGAGACTTTTGCTCCCATAGCTAAGATAAAGACTATTATAATGGTTTTTTCTATGGCTACATAGTTTGGATGGAAATTCCATCAAATGGACATAAAAAGTGTCTTTCTTAATGGAGAT
>JARHVA010005541.1:872500-912500 GCA_037957365.1 Torreya grandis | reverse complement strand
TTGGAATCTATAAGAGATGAAGGGATCACCGGTGGGGAAGGATCCACAAGTGAGGGAATCATAGTTGGAGAAGGATCCACAAGTGAGGGAAGGTCCACAAGTGAGAGGTTCACATGTGGAAGAATAGGAGGTGAAGAAGGGAAAAAAGTAGGAGATGGAACCATAGGAGGTAGAACCAAGGGGGAATAAGGGGAAGCCTTATTATGATAACAACTTGTGGGAGGAGTAGTAAAAGGTGTGGGAATAGTTAAAAGGTGATATTTAAGATGTTATTGAAGGATGCAAAAATGATCAATGTGATGGGTACCACATTATTTCCAAAGACAATACAACTCTCCATATTTAGGAATATATTTAGGTACTACCTTTAAGGGAGGTATATTCTTGTCTAAGGACTAAGGGGCATAAGGATGCAATGTGTCAATATATTGTCCTAACTTGTGATTATACATTGATGAATGGTTATATGTGTCATAGAATCAATAGATGCACCTATGATTAGAATTGGGAGAGGTACTTAAAGGAGGTGTAAAAAAAGTGAAAGGATTTTAGGAAGGCTCATCAGTCCATTTGGTGGGCAAAGGAGCTAGTTGCGGTAAAGAAATCAAACCATCACCAAGAGAAGGTGGTATTGGTAAAGGGATATTACTAAGCTTTACATAAGGACCGATGGGATCAGAAGTAATAATAGACTTAGCTAAAATGGGATCAATAATAGGATCTAAAGTTGGATATATTGAGGGAGGGGAATGGTCTACATAATGTTGAAGGAGATTTTCTTTCATCTCATGGATAAATAGGTTATACAGGTCATGGTACCTAGAAAAGTGATAGGGCCCAGTCATAGCACAATCTATAACCATCCTCCTATGAGGTTATTCAAAAATTGGAGGTGTCCATACCATATCTACCCTATGATAAAGAGCAAAAATATTAAAATTAGGAATTATATATGATGGAATATGGGAAGATATATTAAAATACTAAAGTAAAAAGGAATGATAATAGACAATCTTAGCATCATGGGCCTAAACAAGACCTTCTAATATTGGACTGTATAAGGTATAACCATCATGATAATTAAGTGTATGAAAATAAATGACATAGGTAGGGATGATATTATCATCCAATGAGGTTTGATGAATGTAATACCAAGTCTTATTTAAGACAATGGGGATGTCATCACAAGGTGGTTTGTAAGAATGAGGTTACAAAGAAGTAGGAAGATGAGAGATGAGATGAGGAGAGAGATCAGAAGTTTCAATCTTAAGATTGATATCATCAAGTTCATCATCATCAAAATCTAAGAGGTTAGGGTAAATATTCTCAATGTGTTTAGTATGACCATTATAACCTTGAGTGGAATTGATACGAAAGTTGAATTGTTGAGACTCATAAAATGAAACACTGGGCAAAGTTTTAAGAGTAAGAATCTTGAATACACCTTGATCTTGGAATTTTTAATAATTCCAAGGGTTGGTGTGACCTTGAATCCTATATATGGCTCTATTATGAGGTAATTTAATGCATTGGTAGGTGGAAAAAGTAAATTCTCTCATACAGTGAGTCCATGACCTACCAAGTAGATTGTTGTAAGATAGAGGAAAGTTAAAAATCATCACCTTCACATGAATAATGATATGTGAAATGGTAATTGGGATCCATACACAACCTAAAGGAGGAATCTATCTTTGATTAGATCTTTGGCATGTGTTACATGTGGACTTGATATTGCATTCATAATAGCCAAGCATTTTGATAAATTTGAGAGAATCCACATAAGTGTTAGAACCCTCATCAATCCAAGCATGATTAACCTAGATATCATTGATTTGGACACTAATGAATAGAGGAGGATCATTTATATGAAGGAGAATCTCATCAGGGATCATGAAAATTATGGGAAATTTGAGGGAAAGAGAAGTGTCCATTATTTCATCAACAGGGATGGGCATCACTTCACATTATTGCAATATGTTATCTTCAAATCTAGATAAGGTTTATTTACATCTTACTATGGGAGGATGAGGGATGTTTATTTTGAAGAAAAGATACATAATATAGCTTTGATGATGTAGAAAGGTCCTCATAAACTCAGTAAATGAGATTTGGGATGGGATATTAGTAAGTTAAATTGATGGGATCCCACTCATCATAACCCATAAGAAGGTTGTTAGAAAGAGTTGCATAGTGTTGAAGGAAGTCATCATAAGGATGAGACAAAGTATATTGGAATTTATGTTTATAAGAGGTAGAAGGTTTAGAACAAGGAGGTAAATTATGTTGAGAAGATCAAGTAGTTGGTGTAGGTTGGATTTGAGAAGTATGAGAAAAAGTGTTGATAAATGCTTGAGTATCATTGGTGTTAGGTAAAGAAGATGGAGGGATGGTATAAATAGTATGATTAGTTTTATTCAAGGGAGGAGTCAAAATTGGTTCATAAAAATTTATAAAGTCATCTTGTCCCAACTCATTTAAGTGAGTTGGAGAAAAATATTGGATAACATGAAATGTGTGAGATAATGGAGGTGTGTAAATAGGTTTAGGATCAATGAAATAAACCATCCTTCACATTTTATTCATATTAACCACATTCTCTTTAGGAATTGGGTCAATAAGACTTTCAAAATTATTGGTGGAAATGATAGGTTTGCCTTGGTTATCTTGGCAATTTGGAAGAAGATCTTTATAGATGGCCAAATGAGCATTCACTCGATTCAAAAATTGAGATTTAGTATTTGTTTCATGGGATTTGAATGTAATGTCATAAGCTTTTTGGAATTTCCAAAAGATAGAATCATGATCAAAATTAGGACCAAGAAGAAAATCCATAGCCAAATTATTAATCTACCTACTGGTCTCATGATAATTACGCCAACTAGTGTGAAAATAAAAAAATTATTGGGATCATGCCAAGATTTCATAGGATAAGTGGGATCAATTTCTCATGGAAGAGGCCTAGGTAGATGTTTTAGTAATTTATATGAGGATAAAGATTTAAGAAGATTGATGTTATTAGGTGAAGATAAATTAGGATTGGTGAATTATTGAGAAGAAGGAGATGGTTCTAAAGATTAGTTAGGAATAATAACTTGAATAGTGTGAATGGTATCATAAGAGTCTATGACACCATCATTGGTAGCATGATGATTCTTATTATTGAGTAAGATACAAGTACCCATGGAAGGTTTAGATGGATTTAATTGATGCATAAGGAAATATTGACATTTATCTTGATTAATGGCCTCCTCCAAGGTAAGTGGAGAGAGATTACAAACCTGATATTATAACTTGGGAAAAATAGCATTGGTAAAGAGATTGAAAATGTTATCATCAGCCATGTTATGTTCACATTTTTTAAACAAATTTTTCCACCACTTAATAAAATATTGGGTAGTTTTATTTTCATTTTTCTTACAATTAATAAAATGGGCCAAGGTATTCTTAGGAAGATCACTAGTTTGGAACTCTTGGATTAGAGCATTTACTAAATATTACAAACTAGTAATAGAATGGGTTTTAAGTTGGTTTTACCAATTTAAAGCATCACCCCTGAGTGTTTTGGCTAATATATTTGTAGTGGGAAAGGTATTTAATTTTACCCAATATTTATATAGATTTCCAAATGTTTTTAGATGAAGAGTAGGATCAGTTGACCCATTTAAATAAATGGTAGGGGTGATACCTCCTATATCAATATTATCAATTTGAGATGTAAGAGGTTCATTTTGAAGATGCTTAATTATTTTGTGTTAAAAATAGGTTGAGGGATAAGATTTCCATGAGAATCATAAATAATAAGTGGGGGATTGTTTTGATTATGCGTGCCCCATGGAATTTATTGAGGGTGGGTTTAAAGATGGATAAGGTGATTTTGCATTCTCATAATTTGATTTGCATTATGAGATTAAAAGGCATTTATTTGATTAAGGGTTTGTAATAAAAGTTTTTGGGTTAGATTTTCATTATTGGAATTATTAAAAGTATTAGAATTGGAAGTAGTGTCTCGAGTACCACTATGGATGTTATTAAGAGCTTGAGAAGAACTGTTAGAATATGAGGCACTAGTGGCAGAATTTTCTTGTGTGGCAAAAGATGGACTAGTGAAGGGATAAGATTAAGAAACACTATAAGAATGATTACCATGGGTATAAAATGATGTACTAATGGAATAGTTGAGGAGAGTAGGTCTTAGAAGAGATCCATTAAATTTAAAACCTACCATGTTAGTGGAGATACTAAGCATGGAAGTAGAAGTCACGGTATAATAAGGAGTCAAAATAGAGGGAAGAGGCTGAGAATAAAAGAAACTAGTATCCCCAAATCCATTTTAGAATGTGGTAGAAGGTAAATGAGGCTCTTTAACTTTACCACTAATCATGATATTTTATATGGTAGAAAGATCTTTTCCTTGATGTTGAGTAAATTTAGAGATAAAGAAGAGCATTTTAGGGGTATACTCTAATTCAAATTGATCTTCAAGTAAGAAGAGAGGATTAATAAGAGAATAGGAGTGAAGATGGATCCCATAGTTTTTTGTGTGAGTGGATATGTGAAAATTACTCTCATCCAGGAGAGGATCCCTAATCTGCTTATGGGAGACCCTATGAGGGTTGGTAAGACTCATTACATCCATTAAATTAAACTTAATGTGGTCTTAAAATAGGAAGTTAATGATGAAGTGGAAGTACTAGATAAGCATAATATGATGCAAAATCAAGTGAATAAGAATGAATAGAAAAGAGTACAAAGTCACCTGGGTTAACCTAGTATAGAAAATAGTGTATGAAAGTTGAGAAAATAAGGATACAGGTTTAACTAGGTCAGCCTAATTCTATAACCTGGATAAAAAACATAGGAATAAAAAGATATAGAGTTAATAAGGTCAACCTAGTACTATATCCCAGGGAAAAAAAGAATATTGTGTTGATAGGATCAACCTAGAATTTCAAGTAGGGAAAATAGATGGTCTTTAAGAGACTATGTTGAGTAGAATGATTGTGTACTGAAACAAGAATTTTTTTTTGCAAGTAAGTTTGTAAGTAGGAAGTGTAAAGGAAAACACAATAAATTAGATCAATGAGGATTATCCAATTGAGGCATATAACATGGAACCTTGCACCAACACTAGCAAATGCAAGTTTTTACAATACAACATACAATTGAGCAAAGAGCAAAAAATCAACTTAGAAAGTAAATGCTAACTAAGTAGTCATCCTAAATGTTGTTAGATTATTAGAGTATGATTTTAACTATGATAGGAAGTTAAATGTAAGGAAATATAAAGCAATATGTGGATGGTTTTAGGATGTTTAGGCCAAAAGGGATCTATGTTGGTGATGGTATTATCTTGGTATTGAGGCCTACCCCCTCACTTCACACACCATAGTGATAAGGGTATCAAGTTATTTTATAATATATACCATTTATCATGTATTTATACTTGGGCATAAAACCAAGTCAAATTCCCCTTTGGTGATGAAATCCAAGGAGGTATGCCTTGGGTAGACAATTGTTAAAATGCATTTTATGATTATGTGATTTGGTAGTGTGTGTATTAAAATAGATAAAATTGAAACTAAGTGATATATTAAAAGACCACCTAATTAGACAATGTGATCTATTTTAAGCATGCAAGCAACTAAAAATGAAAGTGTGAGCTGATTACTATCATATAAGTGTTAATTCCAACTTTGAAACATAGTACAATGTCAGTTCAGATGACAATGTATGTAGAGATTATAGAATAGAGTTCAAATTATTGCTACTATACTATTAAATCAAGGGTGTATTAAATAACTATGTTGATAGTGTCAACCTAGTCTTCTCGAAAGAAGATAAAGTATAGAACTAGGTTAATAAAGTGGACCTAGTTTGTTGTATAAGAGCAGTTTTAACAACTACAAACTATGAAAAAAATAAATGTAATGAATTAAAAAAATGATATAAAAGGAGAGAAAGGAAACTTGGAGGGTTGGAGGATGAATAAAAAAATGAGATTATTATTGAAGTACCTTTATTTATACTTGTAAAATCTACCAACTATGTCTACTAGGTTGAACTAGTTTTGAAGTTCCTTATTTGCTAAAACCTATAAAGAATATTATGCTAGTAGTGTTTACCTAGTATATTTTCTATAAGTCTAGAAGTGTACCATGTCGATAAGGTCAACCTAGTAATCTGTCTAGAAGTTTGAAAGTGTCTTATGTTGACTAGGTTGACCAAGTATCATGTACCTGATGAAAAACCTATGTAAATAGAATAGATTTGTATTGATGCAACTATGTGTTAAACCTACATATAAAATATAAAAACTATACTGACACTATCAACCCAATATTGTAAATATATGAAAATAATAAATAAAATGATAAAATAATGAAAATGTGAGATAAAACCTATAAAGGTTAGATTCACGTCAGGATCACCAGAATCTATGCAATCAAAACTGCATCATGTTTATAAATCGATCCTAACTTAGAAAAGATATATCATAGTTACACTTCTGATTGGGGATATATTAGATAATTGAGAACATGACCAATATGGGGATCTACTAGACCCAATTAGGGGATCTCTTACTATAATAAAATATGCTAGGGATGGATTCAAATCCTCCAATAGAGTACAATTATGTAATAAAACTAAATAAGCCCTATATTTTCATATCTCACTAAACTAATAACAAGTAAATTCTAATATAGTGATCACCAAATCTTTTGGCACAAAGTGGGGGTTAGAATCAATAAAATTAAACATGCATAAGAGACATATACTCATGTAAATGCATACTAAATCCTATTAAATAGAAGAGAAGTACAAATGTATATCTATCTACTCTTACAAAGGAGAAATAAAGTTAGGAATACTTACCTTTGAAGATAAACCCATTGAACCTTAATCGCTCCCTTGGAAAAAACTCTTTGCAAGAGGTTGTTGTGGTATGTAAGGATGACAAGGATAAATCATCTATAGGCTACACAACCTATTAATGTATCCAAAAAATTTATCCACAAGACAATATCCATATCTCCAGAGAAAGTATGTAACCTTAAGCTTGATTCTCAAGTAGAATGGTGGATAATCAAATGTGCAATAGATCTTACTTCTTATTCTTTTCTTTAAATAATGGAAAAATGAGATTTTATATATAGGTATATTTAACACTAAGTCCTTCTAAAAGTGTCAATTGATAGGTTCAACCTAGTTGACTAAATACAATTATGAAAAATAATTCACTAAGTCATAGGCTAGGTCAACCAAGACCCAACCTAGACCCAAAATGAGTTTCACCCAAAATAGTACAGAGTCGACCCAATTGACCTAGTATAATGAATAGGTGAAAGGAGCTTAAGACTAGGAAAAGGGGGATAATAAGGTAGAAAATGACTGAGGAGTGTGTAATACATAATAACAAGCTTAGGGATATGGATTTTAGGAGACAAGTGTGTAGATAACAAGTGGAAAAAGGGACAATAATCATGCGAATCACCAATGGTCTGTCCACCCCTTTTTTGATGTACCCCTTAAGGCATGCACTCAAAGAGATATAGACTTGATGGGTTTTTTCAAGATAAGGAGTATTAGTAAGTAATAAAAAATTTAAAATATTATGTGTATATAGAGTGAAGTGTAATGTGTAATGGTCTTTCAAATAAAAACCATGTCATGGATGAATGTTAATAGATATGATGTTAGTGGATATGATGCCCCCTCAAGGGAACATGCATGGAAGAATGAGATATATGGCCACTCAAAAGAAAAAATGAGGGGTGGGATGCAATGGATTCATGAGGGGATGGGATGTCAAATGTGATATAGAAGATGAATTCAACTTGAGCAATGAGCTATAGATTTATGATGCCCCTAGTAAAGACACATGCACATAGAGTAGAGATGATTAAGTCATGGTTGTTTACATACCCCAAGGAGGAATCAACCATAACATATTGATGATAAGATTGAAACGACATAAGATTTAGATGTATCACAGGTAAGGACACATGCAAAGGATAGATATAAACTAGGATAAGACTGATTTGATGTGATTAATGATGCGTGTAGCTCAAAGCTAATGTTGAGTGATATGATGAAAGAGATGAGAGAAAAGAAATTGATATCATCAAGTGACAAAAAGACTACATTGAATCAACTCAATGAGACATAATATGATGAATATAAATGATGTCCCTTTCCAAGCCACATGTAAAGAAGTGATAGATGATAAATTGACTAATCAATTATGATGGATGATGTATGAATAAAAAATAAATGTTTTGACTTGTCAATCCCCATCGGTAGGTGCGAGTGATTGATGAAAAGATTAACGAGATGATTTTAGGGATGGTGATTGATCAATAAAATGATTGATGAATGATTCATATTATATCTCAAGGATTTGATTGATGCAAGAGTCGGGGATAATGATGAATGATGAGGAAAGAGGTGAGAGTGATGACAAAGTATGGGGAGAAATGAGAGTGGTCAAGCTATCCTTAGGCACTAAAAAAGTGGCCAAGTGTTACCTATATAGTCTGAAAAGACCTCAAGATGATGTAGTTCTGACTAAAAGATAAATGTCAATGATGGCGTAGGATTAGTGATTAGAGGATATGACTTAGATGATGAGATAAGGATAAAATACTAGATGTTAATTAGATGGATCAAGAGGATTAGATGAATGATAGGAATACTGATGATGAGATGAATAGATGAATGATGTGGGTGTAGATGATCAATCCATCACAATTGAGATAAGGCTCATCATAGTCTAATAAATTTGATGAATATGTCACTTGGTAGTATGCCCCATGATATAAGTATGTCCAAGAGGACATTATGCCAAAACATATGGGCAAATAGCAAATTATACATCACCAAGGGTAATTATAAGCATTATTGAGCTTTGGTGACTTCATAGCATCCTTTCCATTCCCTAATAGACAAAAAGAGACATGATACATATAATATATATATATATATATATATATATATATACATGATACAAACAAGTCAAACAACATTGAGCATACAAGTAACACACACAAGTATCTACATGTAGTGTAATAATGTCTCATTTCATGATAGGATGAGGGATTGGGTTATGGGTGTGATTTTGAGGTGGTGGTGTATGTAGGATATACTTGGAATAATGATGATTATTAGGAGTTAGGTGAGGATATGGAGTTGGATATATATTAGGACTAATCTAAGGGACTTGAATTAGAATTGGGATATGGAGGCCTGGATAAGGATTAGGATCTATATGGAGTAGATTTTGCCCTTCTTTTTGGGATAAGGTCTTTAAATATGGGTTTTTTCTTGAAATTTAATCTAAAAAGTGGTCAAAGAAGGTGATTTGGAAAGGTGGGTTTTTTATATGTGAAGATTAATATGACTAAGGATTACAAAAAGATAAAACATTTTAATAGTTTAACCTATCAAGAAGAGAAAGAGATGATGGGATCAAATACCTTTCACACTAGTAAAATAGTGATTGGATAGGTGTTAGGTATGAAGAGGAAATGATAGGGAAGTGATGGGATCAAACACTTTTCATACTAGAAAAGTAGTGATTGGATGGGTTCTAGGTATGAAGAGGAAATGATAAGGAAGTGATGGGATCATATACCTTTCATACTATCAAAATAGTGATTGGATGGGTGCTAGGTATGAAGAGGCAATGATAGGGAATTGATGGTTGCTAGACTAAATTCTTTGACAAGGTGGTGTGTTAATAATACCTAGTCAAAAGGATGATTAAGATATGTAAGGATGGGTGACTACTCAGATTTGGGTATAAGATAAAATTTTGTATCCATATATGGGAATGGTAAATTATGAGATGGATATCAAATGTGATGAAGGATAGATGGCATGGAGATGGATGTGACTAGGGGATTAGGATTAAGACAATACACCATGGACTATTTTTTTTATTTTTTCAAGTTTTATGATTTTTAGGGTTTTTAACACATTTCAATTTTTTTGGATTTTTGGGATAGATATGCAGACTATAAAAATGGGGTTACTAGAAAAAGGGATACCAAGCCTAAAAACTAAGATAAGGATATATATGGAATAATAGATACATGATAAGAGGATAAGAGGATGTGGAAAATGGGATGAGGACTAAGGAAGAGGGGAATAGGGATTGTTAATGACCATATCATGAAAGAACCAAATGTTTAGTTTCTTGAGTGTCCATTAGAGGATATACAAAGATAATTATAGAACATTTCTCAAGACATATTTCACTTCATTGTGAATCTCAAGACAAGAAAGAATGATATGATGGCAGATAATGGCTAATAATAATGGCCCAAGGGATAAGATGGATAAGGATGGGATGTGATAAATAGGATGGATTTGATGGATACAGATGATGGATTGTGCCCCCAAGTATTGAGGTATAATGTGAATAATTTATTATTTTACCATGACACCAAAAATTGGTTTTCATCATGGTACTTTCCAAGGCACTAAAAGACTAGTTTTCACCATTAGATGAATGTTTTTTTTTTTTACTTTTATGCATCTTTATTTATTGGATATGGGTATGAGATGCAAGAATGTTGAAACTAGTTAGATTTTTAGCCAACACCTATTCTAGAGATGTGTGATATTATGACCATTTTGTTTTTGTTAGACGTATTAATGTCCTTATGACCTTTAGTGATTCTTGATGGTGACACCTCTAGATATGTAGACTAGATATCTTCATCACCCATATAAGAGACCATGTTACTCGAGTGGGTGATGTGAGGCATGGATTGGATTGGATAATGATGTTGATGGTGGTGTATTGGCTTAGAATGGATAGTAGGATCATGATAGGATGGGGTGATACATGATGCAATATTAGGACTAGTAGTCACATACATCATTAGAAATGTTGGGCATTCTACCTTTAATTGGTGTCAGTTGAAAAAAAAACTACAGGAGATCCAAGACACTTTGACCTAATCATTTGATGGATTATTAGTCATGATGATAATTATTTTAATATTATTTTGATCTTCTAATGGAATTTTAATTTGACCTCCCCCTAGTGCTTGATTTTGGGCTTTACCAAGGGAGATTGATTTTTGACTTGATATATGATTATTTTGACTTTGATGGTCCCCTAGTGCCTGATATTAGGATTCACTAAAGGAAGACATTTTTGGATTATGATGATGATTTGACTCTTCTCAATTTTAACTGATAGGATCAAATATGATTTGAGTATTATGATTGACTTTATAATATGGTCTTAGACTTTTGTATTTGTGTCACACATTATATTTCTCAAGGAAGGGTCCAAAAATATATGTTCATATTCATCCCTATGGATGGAGGTGATTAAAAGGTCATTGATAGGAATAAAGGGTTCTATTTTGGATGAAGGTGGGGAGGATAATGTGATGAGGTCAATGAGTGGTGATGGGATAGCATGGTCTTTATAAGGATTCCTAGGAGACCCAATTTTGACATTGAAAAAAATCTCTTCAAGATTAAAAAAAATATCACTAGGACTAGTTGCAATATACACATCCAAAGTAGGATCAAATTCACCCTAAAAATCTTTAATAGATAAATATTGAAAGAACTTGATTATGAATTTATCATCCTAATTAGGATCAACAAGTATGCATAGTGATGGATTAGAGGTGTCTAGATTAAAATCATCATCAAAAGTTTATGAATTATTAGTATCTTCTAGAATATTGATGAGAGATGATGTTTCTAATGAGTAATTTGATTCAAAGATTAGTATCGAACATGATCCTAATGTAGATAAGACTTATGTTGGCTTTAATACTAACTCCAATTTGAATGAAATATTAATTTTCCATTATTGACCTCTAAACATGGGGTTTTTGATATGGTGGGTGAGGGGGAGATGATGGAAGAACAATAGACTGAGCAAAGATAGGACCATGAAATGAATTATGGGATATAGGAGGACTAGGCTTATAGGGAATGGATTTGTGTTTTATGGAGGATTTGTCAAAGATGGAGGAGTCATGGAAGATGGATGTCTTAACCTTGGCCTTAAAGGAGAAGGGCTTGATCATGATCAAGAATGGAATTTTGGCATTCCTTTTATTGTTCACCTATGGATATGGACTCATCTAGTTCATCCTCAATTACTATGTCACCATGATCGATGAGGTCTTGGACATAGTCTTAGAAAGTTTGACATCGATTGTTGGTATGCCCCTAGGTTTGATGATATACACAATATTTATTAGCTTTATACCTAAATGGATTAGGCTTGGTGGGATTCATATGGGTGGATAGACCATCATTTTGGAAGTGACAGGCTGGTAGAAAAGGGATTTTAAGGACATAGGAAGGGGAGTACAAGGACCCATTTCTCCTTGTAATTTAGATGTGGAAGCATTGTACTTTATATTAGAAGGTTATTGACATGACTAGGGGGATGGAGTGATAGTAGAGGAGGTTGCCAATATTGGATTCCTTTTACTAGTGTAATAATGGGTAGATGATGGACTATAACATGTGGATGGAGGATTGGAATGGGACTCACATGAATGACTTTGTTCTTGAGGTTTAATGAGTTGAAGGGGGTCAACATATTCAATAAGTGGGGCACTCATCTTAATTAACTACAAGAATATCTCATCCTTGTAAAAAATGTATTGGTCTAACTTCATGATGATGGATGATGAAGAGGGTTGAGGGATTAGATATGGTCTCTTGAACAAGATAGGTCTGAATGTCTAACTTAGTATGACGAGTGATGATGAGGATGAGATGGATGAAGCATGATTAAGATGATATAAGAGTAGGATTAGATTTCATACCAATAGTATAATAAATGCTAATGACCTATTAATAATTCCTAGTTTTCCATCTAGTAGAAGGGATTAGGGATTTGATGGGTGCCTAGATTAAAACTAGTAAGACAATGACTGGATGGGTGCTAGTTATTAATAGGAAAAAATATTTGACTATAGATAATTACATTGATGATTTATGGGTTGATATATTGAAACCAACAAATTGATATGATGTTAGAAGGATATTGACTAGGTATGATATTTAACTGAATGATGCATGCTAATGAACTAAATGATGGGATGATATGAAAGGACAAAAGGACTAGATCAAGCCTTGGACTAATTTCCTTAAGATGGGATGGGGTATTATTATGTGATGAAGGTGATAGGATAATGGGACAAGTAAAAGTATAAATGATGAAATGATAATGGGTACTATAAATGAGATGGGGTTGGTTTGGACACATATGTGGCCTAAATAGCTAACTAAGATCATATAGGATGGGATTAAATGAGATGGGTGATGAAGCAAAGGTCAAGATAAATGATTGGTTATGGATAGAGTGGATTTATGGAAAAATATAGAAGATAAAAGGTGATTAGGATGTGTAGGTGATGAGGGTATGACTGTGATGGGTGGGTATGGTGAGACTAGGAAGGGATTAAGATAAGGTAGTGATAGGAGATAGCATGTAAAAGGATATCCAATATACAATATGTATAAATGGATAATGACAAGGGAATACAAGATGATAGAATGATAATACAAAGATATAAAATATGATGTGTGGCAAAAGTCCTAGATAGGTGTCTAGTTTTGGGTAAAAGGCTTACTTGGCTCACAAATGGCTCTTGTTTATGACAACACACACCCAAGAAAGGCGACCACAAATATATGATTAGTAAACTCAAGGTGTGTAACTTGATGTTCACAATATCTAATAAATTTATAGGTGAGGCTATAGGCTAGTGATCCATTATGAAATCAACTGAACCCTCTCAACCCTATCTACACTTAATAGATTCTTAGGAGTTGATCTTGACTTTGGTAGTGAAATGCTTGTTATGGTTGAAAGGTCATATTCTATGTTTACACAAAGCTTTCTAAGTGCATCACATATATACAAGAAGGTGTGATGGGGCCAAATTCCATGTAATATGTTATCTAACCACTTTATATATTAGAGATTAACCACCCTTCACTCCATTTAACCTTTTATGGGAAATTATACTGTAGTACCTAATGAAAATTATCCTAATATTTAGAATCTTTTACAACACAGAGTTTGGTCTAATGTGTGGTGGTGAAATCCACATCACTGACCATAGAAAAGAAAAATAAATATAGTTTACAAGTGGATTTTGATCCTCCAAGAATCACCATAAGGATGCAATTAAGAGAGCACACACACCACCATAGCCCTTGGGATATAAAGTAGACAAAAAGAAGATTAATTAACTAATTAAGATTAAGTGTGAGATATTTACAAGAAGAAAGAATATACAAAATGATGTAAACAAAATGATTAAAATATAAAATGATTTTTAATATGCCAAAAATGTCTTTGAAAGGTAGCCTACAATAAGATTTTTAGTAGTTTGATTAACACTTTAAAGAGGTAGCTTGAAAGACAAATAATTAGTAATTTGATTGATAATCTTAAGGAAAAACCTACAAGACAAAATGTTAAACCAAAATATGACCTACAAAAGGTTATGTGAACAAGACAAAATAGCCTCTAGATGCACCCCTAAAAGAAAAAACATGTTAGTCTAATATACCTTAACAAAACACCCTAAAATAAATTATGATTCAAATCTATAATTTCATTGGGTGAGTAGGCCACAATGTGGGGGCCTAGGGTTAACAACCCCTAGTAGGGTTAAGTGGCATTGCCCCTTACAGGGTCTGGGTGAAGCACCCTTGATGTACACCCTAGTATAATAGAGGGCAAGGTTGAGGGAAATATGCCTTGATGCCAAAGGAAATTTAAACCTTGTGGGAGGCTTGAAATGACTCAAAAATCATTAAAAATAACTATGAAAAATGCACTCAAAAAGAACAATTTTTAAGGGAAAAATAGTGCAAAATCATAACTTCTAAATGCAATATCGTAGCTACTAGTGTAATATCATAATTTATGAGTTTTATTTTACAACAAGTAGTTAACTATGACAATCAAACTACAAAATCATGATTTTTAATCAAAATCATGACTGCTAAGGCAAGATCACAATTCTCAAAATTTTGTGATTAGCCTTGTTGTAATGAGACAAAAAAATATAAAATTTTAAATTTTATTTGATGTAAGTGATTTCCATAAATACCAGTGAGATTAATTAGCTTTCATAATGTTTCAAAATCACAGATGTGTAGCTAGAAAAATTTAACTATGATATATTACATATTTTTTTAGATTATACTAGAATTTTCAAAAAGGTTTGCTTAGATGATAATATATCTTAACAAAAAAATGATTCAAATATTTAATCTATCGGTTATCTAAAATATTTGGCAAATGACTAAAATTACACCCTATTTCTACCAAAACACAAAATCACTACTTATACTGTAAAACCACTAATATCAGGTCAAAATCATAGATCTATGAGTTGAAATATTATGGCTGAAGGTTTCTCTACTATATTCCATACCAATTTAATTTTTATTATAAAGATCCTACACACAGAGGACACAAAACTAATTTTTTCATCATAAAATGTTCACTAGAGGCACACATGGTGTTAAAAATAATAGTCAATAGATAAAACAAGTGATATTATGCGTACTTCTAAAACCTGTAAAACCACAATTAGTGAACACAAAATGGTAAATACCAGGGCAAAACTACTACTTTCAAAGTTTCAATTTTTTTTAAAGACCAAAACCTACCAAGACAAGAATGTTTTAGATTAAGGTAAAAATAGGTTTTGAAGGGACCCCAAAACCCTGAACAAAAGGAGAAAGATAAAACAGAAACGTCCATAGGCAAGCCTAAAGCCTACTTCATCGAAGTAACAAAACCAAGATACAAAGACCTGAAGCTAACAAATGAACAACCAAAGATAGCCCCCAGGTTTTATAGAGACCTAGAAACTCCATAGTAAAAGTTCAAAAAAACCAAGACAAGAATGTTAGGAACTAGACAAAATATTGAATTAGCTATACAAAATCACTATCTATAGTGCAATATCACTACTCTCAAAGTATAAATTTTACACAACGACAAATCCTACAAAAATCCAAACTAGTAGAGGTTAGACAAAACCACAAATACATAATCAATGTATTTATTTATAGTGCACTATTGTGATTTGCAAAATCATAGTTTTACACAAGTGTGACAACCTGTGAAGAGAAGAAAATAGTTGGTGGTCAAGTTAGATAGTTAATGTAAGGTCACAACTTCTAGGGCAAAACAATGACTACAAAGTCATGAATACTAGTGCAATGTCACAATTTTCACCTGTGCATGCAAAATTTCACAAATCCAACACTTTTCTTCCACCAGTCAATAGTGTAAGCTACCAAAAATACTTTTAAAAATCAAAATGATCAAATTAGGAGGGATTTCCCACTGTGGTTACCAAAATTTAGTAAGAAATTTAATAAATATATATTTAATATCATATAATTAATATAAACCTACTCAAACATCAAACTACCTAAGTAAGATCTAGAGCCATTACGACCAAATGCAAATATATGAATATATCATTTAAACCAGCATTCTAATCCTAACACTGATTGTTCCAAACCAAGATTAAATAGATATGGAAATAATAAGATTGGATTGATATTACCTTAGACTTAGAATTTTGACATTATGGATGCTTGATCATGGATTATTGATGATGGATTCAAGGCTTCAATGAGTTGGACATGGATTTGTTAGATATATTATAGATAGATAGATTTTCATGGAGGTTTGTGTTTGTTTAAATAGATTGTGGAGGGAAGGATCAATGGTTGAGATTCAATCTTGGGCCATTAGAATCCATGGCTTAGGAATATTTAAGGAATTTAAAATTCCTTAGAAGTCTTTAGATTTATAGTATTCTAGAGAGGAAGGGTGAGAATCAAGAGGAATATTTAAGGAATACTTTGTAGGGTTTAATTAGGATTAGAGAGGGGTTTATATAGGGATTAGGTGAGTGATTAGAGATTATGGGTGTAGGAGAGCTTAGGGATATGATTAGGTTGGTCATGGGAATTTAAAATTTGTAAATAATAGATAAATGGGATTAGGATGGGATAATTGGAATTCAAGTAAATTAATGAAGAAGTGAGGTAGGACTAATATTAGTGAATGAATAATAATAAAGGTGGATATTAGATAAATGATTGGGAAGGGGATAAATTAGTGAGATTAGAGGGAATAAATTAGATAAGTTTAATTAGTGTTTAATAGTAGTAATATTAGTGATGTTAAATGAAGTGAGTAGATTTAGGTGCATACAGATTATAATTCTTTCTCCCAAACATTTAAATTTAAAGTACCAGGCTACACCTACATGGTATACATTATAGGTATTACCAATGATTAATGGACACATGGTATAAACTAAAGGCTACCCATGATTCCATAGGGTAAATATAACCATGTGCAAACCACACTCTCCACAGTAATTAAATTTGAAATTGGGCCCTAATTAGACAATTATAAACATCCTTTCACAATATCTAAATCTAGCAAGCAACATATATTTGAAATCTTTGAGTTTTATTCAAAATTAGGAAATAAATTAAAATATTGAGCCATCAAGTTGAATTCATGTGGGGTTATCCACCAAACATAGTCAATGTAGGAGATATATAATGATCCCTATAAGTTCCCAATGAAAAACTATTTTACCGTTATTGCTCCCATTTTCCAAAAAAAATTATCATCACTTTTTGCTCATTTATTTTCCCCCACACTTTCTTTGCTCATAATTCACTACCATAAATATTTGTCCCTTTTATACCATGGATATTTTGTCCCTTGACACCAAGGTTGATCCTAAATATAGGGACACTATGATCAACAAGGGCTTAACCCATATCAAACATTACAATGAAATATTCAACCTACACAAAAATTATTAGTAGTTTGATTGACACTTTTAAAGAGGTAGCTTGAAAGATAAATAATTAGTAGTTTGATTGATAATCTTGAGGGGGAAAATTCAAGACAAGATGTTAAACCAAAATATTACCTACAAAAGTTGATGTGAGCAAGAAAAAATAGCCTCTAGATGTACCCCTATAAGAAAAAACATGTTAGTTTAATATGCCTTAATAAAACACCCAAAAATAAATTGTGATTTGGCTCTACAATTTCATTGGGTGAGTAGGACACAATGTGGGGGCCTTGGGGTGATAGCCCCCAGTAGGTTAAAGGGGTAGTGCCCCTTAAAGGGTATGGAGGAAGCACCCCTGATGCACTCCCTGGTATAGAATAGGGCATGTTTGAGGGATGTACGCCATGATGCCAAAGGGAATTTGGACCTTGTGAGAGGCTTAAAATGAATTAAAAAATCATTAAAAATGACTATGAAAAATACCCTCAAAAATAAAAAAATTTAAGGGAAAAATAGTGCAAAATCATAACTTCTAAATGCAATATTGCAACTACTAGTGTAATATAACAATTTATGATTGTTGCTCTTGCAACAAGCAATTAACCATGACAGTCAGACTATATAATACTGACTATTAATTAAAATCATGACTGTTAAGGAAAGATCACAATTCTCAAAATTTTGTGATTAGCATTTTTGATGAGATGGAAAATTATAAAATTTTAATGTTTATCTGATGTAAGTGATTTCCATAAATACCAATGAGATTAATTATCTTTCATAATGTTTCAAAATCATAGATGTGTAGCTAGAAAAATTTTAACTATGATAAATTACATATTTTTTTGGATTATACTAGAATATTCAAAAAGGTTTGCTTAGATGATAATATATCTTAACAAACAAAATGATTAAACTATTTAATCTAATGGTTAGCTAAAAGATTAGGCAAATGACTAAACTTACACACTATTTTTGCCAAAAAACAAAATCACTACTTATACTATAAAACCACCAATATCAAATCAAAATAATAGATCTAAGAATTTAAATATTATGGATAAAGGTTTCTCTACTAGATTCTATACCAATTTCATTTTTCTTGTAAAGATCCTACACATAGAGGACACAAAACTAAGTTTTTCAACATAAAATGTTCACTAGAAGCACCCAAGGGGTTAAAAATAATAGTAAATAGATAAAACAAGTGATACTATCCTCACTTTCAAAACCTCCAAAACCATAATTATTGAACGCAAAATGATAAATACTAGGGCAAAACTGCTACTTTCAAAGTTGCAATTTTTCTTAAAGACCAAAACCTGCCAAGACAAGACCATTAGCAACCAGATAAAATCATGACATATGAGTATAAAATCACTATTTACAATGCAATATCAGTACCCTCAAATTATAAATTTTACACAAGGTCAAAACCTAAAAAAATACAAACCATTAGAGGTTAGACAAAATCACAACTACATAATCAATTTCATTATTTATAGTGCAATATTTTGATTTGCAAAATCATAGTTTTCCACAGCTGTGATGACCTGTGAAGAGGAAAAAATAGTTGGAGGTTGAGTTAGATAGTTAATGTAAAGTCACAACTTTTGGGGTAAAACCATGACTATAAAGTCATGAATACCAATGTAATGTCTCAAGTTTCACTTGTGCATGCAAAATTTCAAAAATCTAACACTTTTATTCCACCAGTCAATCATGTAAGCTACCAAAAACACTTCTAAAAAGAAAAATGATCAAATTAGGAGGGATTTCCCACTGTGGTCACCAAAATATAGTAATAAATTTAAGAAATATGGATTTAATATCATATAATTAATATAAACCTGCTCAAACATCAAACTACCTAAGTAAGATTTAGAGCCATTAGGACCAAATACAAATATATGAATATATCAATTAAACTAGCATTCTAAACCTAAAGCTACTTTCTCCAAACCAAGACTAAATAGATATGGAAATAAGAAGATTCGATTGATATTAGCTTAAACTCAGAATTTTGACATTATGGATGCTTAATCATGGATTGTTGATGATGGATTCAAGGCTTCAATGAGTTGGATGTAGATTTGTTAGATAGATTATAGATAGATAGATTTTCATGAAGGGTTCCATTTCTTGAAATATAATGTGAAGTAAAATATCAATGGTTGAGATTCAATCTTGGCCATTATAATTCATGGTTCAAGAATATTTAAGGAATTTAAAATTCCTTGGAAGCCTTTAGATTTATAGGCTTCTAGAGAGGAAGGGTGAGAATAGAGAACATTCTAGAATTTGAGAATTCTAAAATACTTTTTAGGGTTTAATTAGGATTAGGTAAGTGTTTATATAGGGATTAGGTGTGTGATTAGAGATTAGGGGTCTAGGAGAGCTTAAGGATAGGTGTAATAGGAGGGTAGGTTGGTCATAGGAATTCAAATTTTACAAATAATAGATAAGTGGGATTAGGATGGGATAACAGGAATTTAAGAAATTTAATGAAGAAGTGGGGTAGGACTAATGTTAGTGAATGAATAATAATGAAATTAGATATTAGATAAATGATTAAGAAGGGGCTATTTTAGTGAGATTAAAGGGGATAATTTAGTTAAGTTAAATTAGTGTCAACTAATAGTAATATTAGTGACATTAAATGAAGTGAGTAGATTTAGGTGCATACAGATTGTAATTCCTTATCCCAAACATGTAAATTAAAATATCAAGCTACACCTACATGATATACAATACAGGTAGTGCCAATTAGTAATGGAAACATGGTACCCATGACTCCATAGGGTAAATATAACCATGTGCATACCACACTCTCCACATTAATTAAATGTGAAATTAGACCCTGATTGGACAATTATAAATGTCCTTTCAAGTATCTAAATCTAGTAGGCAACATATATTTGAAATCTTTGAGTTTTATTCAAAATTAAGAAATAAATTAAATATTGAGCCATCAAGTCAAATTCATATGGGGTTATCCACCAAATATAGTCAGTGTAGGAGATATTTAAAGATCCCTATAAGTTCCCAATGAAAACCTATTTTACCGTTATTACTCACATTTTCCCAAAAATTTCCTCGTCACTTTATACTCATTTAATTTCCCCCACACTCTCTTTGCTCATAATTCACTACCATAAATATTTTTCCCTTTTATACCATGGATGTTTTGTCCCCTAACCCCAAGGCTGAGCCTAAATATAGGGACACTATGATCTCTAAGGGCTTAACCTACTTCAAACATTACAATGAAATATTACACCTACAATAAAATGTTTAGTAGTTTGAGTGACACTTTTAAAGAGGTAGCTTGAAAGATAAATAATTATTAGTTTGATTGATAATCTTGAGGGGAACCTACAAGACAAGATGTTAAACTAAAATATGACCTATAAAAGTTGATGTGAGCAAGAAAAAATATCTTCTAGATGCACCCCTACAAGAAAAAAGATGTTAGTCTAATATGCCTTAATAAAACACCCAAAAATAAATTATGATTTGGCTCAACAATTTCATTGGGTGAGTAGACCACGGCGTGGGGGCTTGGGGGTGAAATCCCCCATCAGGTTCAAGGGGCAGCACCCCTTATAGGGTCTATGGGAAGCATCCCTAATGCACTCCCTAGTAAAATATAGGGCAAGGTCAAGGGACGTATACACTGATGTGAAAGGAAATTTGGACCTTGTGGGATGCTTGAAACGACTCAAAAATCACTAAAAATGACTGAAAAATACACTCAAAAAGAAAAAAATTTAAGGGAAAAATAGTGAAAAATCATAACTTCTAAATGCAATATCACAACTACTAGTGTAATATAACAATTTATGATTTTTGCTTTTGCAACAAGAAATTAACCATGATAGTCAAACTAAAAAATACTGACTATTAATCAAAATCATGACTATTAATGCAAGATCGCAATTCTCAAAATTTTTTGATTAGCATTTTTGTAATGATTTGGAAAATTATAAAATTTTAATGTTTATTTGATGTAAGTAATTTCCATAAATACCAATGAGATTAATTATCTTTCATAATGTTTCAAAATCATAGATGTGTAGCTAGAAAAATTTAACTATGATAGATTACATATTCTTTTGGATTATACTAGAATGTTCAAAATGGTTTTCTTAGATGACAATATATCTTAACAAACAAAATTATTAAACTATTTAATTTAATGGTTAGCTAAAAAGATTAGGCAAATGACTAAAATTACACCCTATTTTAGCCAAAACACAAAATCACTACTTATACTATAAAACCACCAATATCAGGACAAAATCATAGATCTACAAGTCAAAATATTATGGCTAAAGGTTTCTCTACTAGATTCCAGACCAATTTCATTTTTCTTGTAAATATCCTACACATAGAGGACACAAAACTAAGTTTTTCAGCATAAAATGTTCACTAGAGGCACCCAGGTGGTTAGAAATAATAGTCAATAGATAAAACAAGTGATATTATCCTTGCTTTCAAAACATGAAAAACCATAATTAGTGAACACAAAATGGTAAATACCAAGGCAAAACTACTATTTTAAAAGTTATAATTTTCTTAAAGACCAAAACCTACTAAGACAAGACTATTAACAACCAAATAAAATCATGACTTAGGTGTACAAAATCACTACCTATAGTGTAATATCAGTACTCTCAAAGTATAAATTTTACACAAGGACAAAACATAAAAAAATATAAACCATTAGAGGTTAGACAAAATCACAACTACATAATCAATGTCATTATTTATAGTGTAATATTATGATTTGCAAAATCATAGTTTTACACAAGTGTGACAACCTGTGAGGAGGAAAAAATAGTTGGTGGTCGAGTTAGATAGTTAATGTGAAGTCACACATTTTGGGGAAAAACCATGACTATAAAGTCATGAATACCAGTGCAATGTCGCAAGTTTCACTTGTGCATGTAAAATTTCAAAAATCCAACACTTATCTTCCACTAGTCAATCATGTAAGCTACCAAAAACACTTCTAACAATAAAAATGATCAAATTAGGAGGGATTTACCACTATGGTCACCAAAATATAGTAAGAAAATTAAGAAATAATGATTTAATATCATATAATTAATATAAACCTACTCAAACATCAAACTACCTAAGTAAGATCTAGAGCCATTAGGACCAAATACAAATATATCAATATATCAATTAAACTAGCATTCTGATCCTAAAGATAATTTCTCCAAACCAAGATTAAATGGATATGGAAATAAGAATATTGGATTGATATTATCTTAGACTCATAATTTTGACATTATGGATGTTTGATCATGGATTGTTGATGATGGATTCAAGGCTTCAATGAGTTGGACATGGATTTGTTAGATAGATTATAGATAGATAGATTTTCATGGAGGGTTGGGTTTATTTAAATAGAATGTGAAGGAAAAGATCAATAGTTGAGATTCAATCTTGGCCATTAGAATTCATGGTTTAGGAATATTTAAGGAATTAAAAATTCCTTGGAAGCCTTTAAATTTATAGGCTTCTAGAGAGGAAGGGTGAGAATAGAGAGGATTCTAGAATTTGAGAATTCTAAAATATTTTTTAGGGTTTAATTAGGATTAGGTAAGGGTTTATATAGGGATTAGGTGAGTGATTAGAGACTAGGGGTCTAGGAGAACTTAGGGATAGGCGTAATAGGAGGCTACGTTGGTCATGGGAATTCAAAATTTGCAAATAATAGATAAGTGGGATTAGGATGGGATAACGGGAATTTAATAAAATTAATGAATAAGTGGGGTAGGACTAATGTTAGTGAATGAATAATAATGAAATTGGAT
Source organism: Torreya grandis (assembly GCA_037957365.1). Lineage (NCBI taxonomy): Eukaryota > Viridiplantae > Streptophyta > Pinopsida > Cupressales > Taxaceae > Torreya > Torreya grandis. The sequence continues at coordinate 888,820 of JARHVA010005541.1, read as the reverse complement.
ATTAGATAAATGATTAGGAAAGGGATAAATTAGTGAGATTAAAGGGGATAATTTAGTTAAGTTAAATTAGTGTCAACTAATAGTAATATTAGTGATGTTAAATGAAGTGAGTAGATTTAGGTGCATACAGATTATAATTCCTTATCCCAAACATGTAAGGTTAAAGTATCAGGATACACCTACATGTATAGATTATCGTTAGTGCCAATTAGTAATGGGTACATGGTACAAACTAAAGGCTACCCATGATTCTATAGGGTAAATATAACCATGTGCATACCACACTCTCCACATTAATTAAATGTGAATTTGGGCCCTGATTGGACAATTATAAACACCCTTTCATGGTATCTAAATCTAGCAGGCAACATGTATTTGAAATCTTTGATTTTTATTCAAAATTAGGAAATAAATTAAATATTGAACCATCAAGTCAAATTCATGTGGGGTTATCCACCAAACACAGTCAATGTAGGAGATATTTAAGGATTCCTATAAGCTACCAATGAAAACCTTTATTACCATTATTGCTCCCATTTTCCCAAAATTTTCCTCATCACTTTCTACTCATTTATTTTCCCCCAAACTCTCTTTAACCCACTTCAAATGTTACAATGAAATATTCAACCTACAATAAAATGGTTAGTATTTTGACTGACACTTTTAAAGAGGTAGCTTGAAAGATAAATAACCAGTAGTTTAATTGATAATCTTGAGGGGAAACCTATAAGGCAAGATTTTAAACAAAAATATGACCTATAAAAGGTGATGTGATCAAGAAAAAATATTCTCTAGATGCACCCATACAATAAAAAAGATGTTAGTCTAATATGTCTTAATAAAACACCCAAAAATAAATTGTGATTTGGCTCTATAATTTCATTGAGTGAGTAGGCCATAATGTGGGGGCCTATTGGTGACATCCCCCATCAGTTTCAAGGGGCATCACCCCTTATAGGTTCTATGGGAAGCACCCTTGATGCACTCCTTGGTAAAATATAAGGCAAGGTTGAGGGACGTACACCTTGATGCCAAATGAAATTTGGACCTTGTGGGAGGCTTGAAATGACTCAAAAATCACTAAAATGACTGAAAAATACCCTCAAAAAGAAAAACATTTAAGGGAAAAGTAGTGAAAAATCATAACTTCTAAATGCAATATGGCAACTACTAGTGTAATATAACAATTTATAATTTTTGCTTTTGCAACAAGCAATTAACCATGACAGTCAGACTACAAAATACTGACTATTAATTAAAATCATGACTGTTAAGGAAAGATCACAATTCTCAAAAAAATTTGATTAGCATTTTTGATGAGATGGAAAATTATAAAATTTTAATGTTTAACTGATGTAAGTGATTTCCATAAATACCAATGAGATTAATTATCTTTCATAATGTTTCAAAATCATAGATGTGTAGCTAGAAAAATTTAACTATGATAGATTACATATTCTTTTGGATTATACTAGAATGTTCAAAATGGTTTGATTAGATGATAATATAACTTAACAAACAAAATGATTAAACTATTTAATCTATCGTTAGCTAAAAGATTAGGCAAATGACTAAAATTACACCCTATTTTTGCCAAAACACAAAATCACTACTTATACTATAAAACGACCAATATCAAGTCAAAATCATAGATCTACGAGTTGAAATATTGTGGTTTAAGGTTTCTCTACTATATTCCAAACCAATTCCATTTTATTGTAAATATCCTACACATAGAGGACACAAAACTAAGTTTTTCAACATAAAATGTTCACTATAGGCACCCAGGGGGTTAGAAATAATAGTTAATAGATATAACAAGTGATATTATCCTTACTTTCAAAACTTGAAAAACCACAATTAGTGAATTAAAAATGGTAAATACCAAGGCAAAACTACTATTTTCAAAGTTTCAATTTTTCTTAAAGACCAAAACCTGCAACAAAATCATGACTTAGGTGTACAAAATCACTATTTACAGTACAATATCAGTACTCTTAAAGTATAAATTTTATGAAAGTATAAAACCTAAAAATATATATACCATTAGAGGCTAGAAAAAATTACATAATCAATGTCATTATTTATAGTGCAATATTGTGATTTGTAAAATCATAGTTTTACACAAGTGTGACAACCCGTGAAGAGAAGAAAATAGTTGGTGGTCAAGTTAGATAGTTAATGTGAATTCAAAAATTTTGGGGTGAAACCATGACTATAAATTCATTAATACCATTGTAATGTCACAAGTTTCACCTATGCATGCAAAATTTCAAAAATCCAACACTTTTCTTCCACCAGTCAATCATGTAAGCTACCAAAAACACTTATAACAAGCAAAATGATCAAATTAGGAGGGATTTCCCACTATTGTCACAAAAATGTAGTAATAAATTTAAGAAATATGGATTTAATATCATATAATTAATATAAACCTACTCAAACATCAAACTACCTAAGTAAGATCTAGAATCATTTGGACCAAATGCAAATATATGAATATATCATTTAAACTAGCATTCTAATCCAAAAGCTAATTGATCCAAACTAAGATTAAATGGATATGGAAATAATAATATTGGATTTATTTTAGCTTAGATGTAGAATTTTGACATTATAGATGCTTGATCATGAATTGTTGATGATGGATTTAAGGCTTCAATGAGCTGGACATGGATTTGTTAGATACATTATAGATAGATAGATTTAAATGGAGGGTTAGGTTTTTTTAAATATAATGTTGAGAGAAAGATCAACGGTTGAGATTAAATATTTGGCCATTAGAATCCATGGTTTAGAAATATTTAAGGAATTTAAAATTCCTTTGAAGTCTTTAGACTTATAGGCTTCTAGAAAGGAAGTGTGAGAAGAGAGAAGATTCTAGAATTAGAAAATTCTAAAATCCTTTTTAGGATTTAATTAGAATTAGGTAGAAGTTTATTTAAGGATTAGGTGAGTGATTAAAGACTAGGCGTGTAGGAGAGCTTAGGGATAGGTGTAATAGGTGGGTTGTTTGGTCACGAGAATTTAAAATTTGTAAATAAATGATAAGTGGGATAGTGATAATGGGAAAATTAATGAAGAACTGGGGTAGGACTAATGTAATTTAATGAATAATAATGGTGGATACTAGATAAATTATTAGGAAGGGGAGATATTAGTGATATTAAAGGGGATAAATTAGATAAGTGAATTATTGTCGATGAATAGTAATATTATTAATGCTAAATGAAGTGAGTAGATTTAGGTGCATACAAATTGTAATTCCTTCTCTCAAACATGTAAATTTAAAGTATTAGTCTATAACTATAAGGTATACATTACACGCAGTGCCAATTAGTAATGGACACATGGTTTAGACTAAAGGCTACCTATGATGCCATAGGGTAAATATAACCTTGTGAATACCACACTCTCCACATTAATTAAATGTGAAATTGGGCACTGATTGAACAATTATAAATGTCCTTTCACAGTATCTACATCTAGCAAGCAACATGTATTTGAAATCTTTGAGTTTTATTCAAAATTAGGAAATAAATTAAAATACTAAGCCATCAATTCAAGCTCATGTGGGGTTATCCATCAAAAATAGTCAATGTAGGAGACATTTAAGGATCCCTATAAGTTCCAAATGAATAACTATTTTACCATTATTGCTCCCATTTTCCCAAAATTTTCCTCATCACTTTCTACTCATTTATTTTCCCCCAAACTCTCTTTGCTCATAATTTAATACCATAAATATTTATCCATTTTATACCATGTATGTTTTATCACCTAACCCCAAGGCTAAGCCTAAATATAGGGAAACTGTGATCTCCAAGGGATGAACCCACTTCAAATATTATAATGAAATATTCATCCTACATTAAAATGGTAAGTAGTTTGATTGACACTTTTAAAGAGGTAGCTTGAAAGACAAATAATTAGTAGTTTGATTGATAATGTTGAGGGGAAACCTGTAAAAAAAATGTTAAACTTAAATATGACCTATAAAAGGTGATGTGAGCAAGACAAAATAGCTTCTAGATGCACCCCTAAGAGAAAAAAGATGTTTGTCTAATATGCCTTAATAAAACACCCAAAAATAAATTGTGATTTGGTTCTATAATTTCATTGGGTAAGTAGGCCACGATGTGGGGGCCTGGGCGTGATAGCCCCCAACAAGGTTAAGTAGTAGTACCCCTTATAGGGTCTAGGTGAAGCACCCCTAATGTACTCCCTAGTACATTATAAGGCAAGGTTAAAGGATGTATGCCTTGATGCCAAATGAAATTTGGACCTTGTGGGAGGCTTGAAATGAATCAAAAATCACTCAAATGACTATGAAAAATACACTCAAAAAGAACAAGTTTTAAGGGAAAAATAGTGTAACATCATAACTTCTGAATGCAATATCACAACTACTAGTGTAATATAATAATTTATGAGTTGTGATTTTACAACAAGCTATTAACCATGGTAGTCAAACTACAAAATCATGACTATTAATCAAAATTATGACTATTAAGGAAAGATCACAATTCTCAAAATTTTGTGATTAGCATTTTTGTATTTAGATGGAAAATTATAAAATTTTAAGGTTTATCTGATGTATGTGATTTCCATAAATACCAGTGAGATTAATTAGATTTCATAATGTATTAAAATCATATATGTCTAGTTAGAAAAATTTAACTATGATAGATTACATATTTTTTTGGATTATACTATAATGTTCAAAAAGGCTTGATTAGATGATAATATATCTTAACAAACAAAATTATTAAACTATTTAATCTAATGGTTAGCTAAAAGATTAAGAAAATGACTAAAATTACACCCTATTTATGCCAAAACACAAAATCACTACTTGTATTGTAAAACCACCAATATCAAGTTAAAATCATAGATATATAAGTTGAAATATTGTGGCTAAAGGTTTATTTACTAGATTCCAGACCAATTTCATTTTTCTTATAAATAGCCTACACACAGAAGACATAAAACTAAGTTTTTCAACATAAAATGTTCATTGGAGGCACTATAGGGGGTTAAAAATAATAGTCAAGAAATAAAATAAGTGATATTATGCTTTCTTTCGAAACCTACAAAACCATAATTAGTGAACACAAAATGGTAAATACCAGGGAAAAATTGTTACTTTAAAAGTTGTAATTTTTCTTAAAGACCAAAACCTACCAAGACAAGACCATTAGCAATTAGACAAAATCGTGAGTTAGGTGTACAAAATCACTATTTACAGTGCAATATCACTACTATCAAATTAGAAATTTTACCCAAGGACAAAACCTACAAAAATCCTAGTCATTATCGGTTAGACAAAATCACAACTACATAATCAATGTCATTATTTATAGTGCAATATTGTGATTTAAAAAATCATAATTTTACACAAGTGCGACAACCTGTGAAGAGAAGAAAATAGTTGGTGGTCAAGTTAGATAGTTAATGTAAATTCATAACTTCTAAGGCAAAATAATGACTAAAAAGTCATGAATACTAGTGCAATGTCACAATTTTCACCTGTACATGCAAATTTTCAAAAATACAACACTTTTCTTCCACCATTCAATAGTGTAAGCCTTCAGGAATATTTAAGGAAATTAAAATTCCTTGTAAGCCTTTAGATTTATAGGCTTCTAGAGAGGAAGGGTGAGAAGAGAGAGGATTCTAGAATTTGAGAATTTTAAAATAATTTTTAGGGTTTAATTAGGATTAGGGAGGGGTTTATATAGGGATTAGGTGAGTGATTTGATGCTAGGGGTGTAGGAGAGCTTAGGGATAGGCTTAATAGGTAGGTAGGTTGGTCATGGGAATTTAAAATTTGAAAAAAAATAGATAAGTGGGATTAGGATGAGATAATGGGAATTTAACAAAATTAATGACGAAGTGGGGTAGGACTAATGTTAGTGAATGAATAATAATGAAGGTAGATATTAGATAAATGATTAGGAAGGGGATAAATTAGTGGGATTAAAGGGGATAAATTAGATAAGTTAAATTAGTGTCAACTAAATGTAATATTAGTGACGTTAAATGAAGTGAGTAGATTTAGGTGCATACAAATTGTAATTCCTTATCCCAAACATGTAAAGTTAAAGTATCAAGCTAAACCTATGTGATATACATTATAGGTAATGTTAATTAGTAATGGACACATGGTAGAAACTAAAGGCTACCCATGATGCCATAGGTTAAATATAACTATGTACATACCACACTCTCCAAATTAATTAAATGTGAAATTGGGCCCTGATTGGACAATTATAAACATCCTTTCATAGTATATAAATCGAGCAGGCAACATATATTTGAAATCTTTGATTTTTATTCAAAATTAAGAAATAAATTAAAATAGTGAGCCATCAATTTGAATTCTTGTTGGGTTATCCACCAAACATAGTCGGTGTAGGAGATATTTAAGGATCCATATAAGTTCCCAATGAAAAAATATTTTTCCGTTATTGCTCCCATTTTCCCAAAATTTTCCTCATCACTTTATGCTCATTTATTTTCCCCCACACTCTCTTTTCTCATAATTCACTACCATAAATATTTGTCCCTTTTATACCATGGATGTTTTATCCCCTAATTCCAAGGTTGAGCCTAAATATAGGGACACTGTGATCTCTAAGGGCTTAACCCACTTCAAACATTACAATGAAATATTCAAAGCAATTGAAATTGTGCCAAAGTGTATGTCAAGTGATGATAAGCATGAGTCTAAGTTAAAATATTCCCTTAAGGCATATGATAATCATGGGTTATATAGAGACGTAACCATGCCAAAAGTCTTCCCCTTTGTAGACATCTTCAACAAATTTTTTCTCACTGCCAAATAATTAAAGGCCAGTGTTCACAATCTTATGTGTTATGTAGGCTTTTAGGACAATATCACAAATGTTTTTTGGAGTGCATTCAAGGCATAATATAACCTCCCAAAATATAAAATCTCCTACTACATGGCCAAACTTGATGCTTGGACCAACATATATCAAATATATGATGTCTTAAGGGACTGGGTAGAAAAACAAGATTCCAAAAGGGTTAACAATGTATACATAAACTCTTACATGTTTTTCACCTTCAAGGAAAGGATTTATGTAGGGATCATCATATTGGATCAAATTTTTAGGGTAAATGAATGTGTTCATGTCAATATATTATGGTTTACCCTATTTCATATAATTCTAAAAGGTGATTAGGTAGACCTTGGAGGCATGAGCAACTTCAACCTTGTCAAGGTAGTATCAGATGCCTGGGGTGGATATAATTTTCATATGATGATGTACTTGGTGGATTCAATTTTTTCCACCATTCTGTTTAAGACATTCACATTTTTACCATGGGTTCTTAGAGGTGAAATGGTCCATGTAGATTTTTATAAACTATATGTCCACCATTATTTGAATCATATCCATGATATTTTTTATTATGTCTACCTAGTGGTCTATATGTCCATCAACAAGGCATCCATGTCTCATCTCTCCAGAAACATAATGTGGTCTCTCACCTCCATTTGTAATTATGGGTATTACAAGGATGATACCATCATCTAAGTGGTTGTTACCCTCAAATATCCCCTTCACTTGCCTTACCAATTTGAGATCGATTGACAGAGTAAGATTTTTCCTATAAACTAGTTGAGGGCATCTTTTGGCATTACATCAGTCACTAGCAAAATACTTGCTAAACCTTCTAGGCATCACATATACCATATTTTCCCCCTATTGTATAAATGGATATATGCAAGTATTTATATGCCCTGGTTAGGTTAGAACATAGATATTATGACCCCCATGGCATCATCAAGGCCCATGTGGGAAGTATCAATCTAATATCAACATCAATTATGGCCATTATCCTAGTGACAAAGATGAATTCCACCTCAACCCCATAAATGATAGGTGGTGTACCCAACTTAAGGCTATAAAGAATAATAAGGGAAAACAAATTCATCTTGAGCCATCAACCTAAGGTTTCCATGCCTCCTCTACATTAGTTGAGGCCAGGGAGGACCTTTAGGTGACTCCTCAAATTTTTAGGAAGATATTATAAGGAGTATCAACCACTTCTCCTTTAGTTTCTCCTCACCAACCCTCTGATCCACCTCCACCATCTCCCATGGTTCCATTTTCTCAACCTTCGATTATGAAATCATTAATGTTTGATATTAGTAATATCCCAAAGGTGATCCACATTTATGAATAATGATAATATGCCCTTGATCCTACCATTCCCCAATAACCTAGTGGATTACCCCTTAGTTTCTCATTCCTACAATGGCCCACTCAGGTGGTGCCTCCCCTCTTCCTTATTCACCCCTTCCATAATTCACCAAATTATATATGGCTTAGGCTATGTATAGTATCCTAACATTCAAATTTCCCTCTTTTCAATCCATTTTATCTATATAGATCTTAACAACACCTTTGTTGGTTCTTCCATCAGTTTGACCACCTCTAGCTACTCCTTCTTTAACAAATCCAACTATGTGCCTAATAATAATTTCACTTATGTACACATTTAAATAAGCCCTGATCACATTAGTGGAACTTGAAATTTCTCAATAGACTCCTTAATTTCCCCTTACTTCTTCTTCCACTACATCCCCTTCCACACAGTAGTACAAGTTAATTCAAGCAAGAAGCCCAAGAAGAAGCAAAAGGTAGCCCATGATCTTCAACCCCTTATTTCTTCCTATATCATTCCTATGCCTCCATTTTCCATCTTCCTAATTTCCCATGGATTTTTATTTAATTATCCAATTTCCTCATTCTTAGTGAATGTCATTCTTCCTAGTGTAATCTCCCCAAAGGTCAATTTGACCTAGAGCTAGTGGCAAGCCCAAATGTTCTAATGGCATTCCCCTTTCATCCTACCTCCTTATGTCCCCATGCTTCCTCCTCTTCCATTTGTCTCATCTTTCATTCCCTCCATTTGATCCATTCCTCCTCTACTTAGGCCTCCACCTATCACCTCCATCTCTACCACCCCATTAACACCCTTTTCTACCCTAGGAGTAGCCATAATGTCATAGGCACCTATGATGCTTATGTAAGGATATCCAAAGTTGTAGTAGGAGTTTCATAAGAACTTATAGGACATGAGAAATATCCTTACATAAAAAAACATTGAATGATAATACCTTATACTATGGTAGACTCAACAAAACTTCATCTCCCTCACTAAAGTGAAAACATCTACAGAAGAAAAGAAAGTGGCTAAGGATCTAGTCTCTATGCTCCATGTTATGCATGATATTCTATAAAATCTCATGGAATACATGTATTAGAAGGTGTATGTGTTTTAATTGTTTGTGAAGAGCACCTTACATGTGGAATTGATTGGGAGGGTCAAGGAAGCCCTCATCAAGCTCTTCTAAGTTCTCAATGAAGTGGTCCAAACACTGACCCAAAGTAACATCTCAAATGGGCCTAAACATAATTATAAAGGATTTATCTAAAGGATATCAAGTGTAGAAATATCATTGTGGTTATTCAAAACAATATGTTCCTAGAGTTGAAACTCATGCCTACCTTAGACCCAATCCTCTATAAAACCTATGTTGGGAATATGAGGTATTAATTAAAGAATTATTAGCCTTGGTATAGATAGTTTTAGGACCTCTATAATAAAATATGGAAATGATGTTGAGATATTTCAAGGAGGTCAACATCACTATGTTATTCTATCCAAATGTCACCCTACTAGATGTAGGAAAGTTTAATGTTCATCTAGATAATTTTGACCAAGTCATGTAGAGGAAAGTGGTAAAGGCTAATAGAGTTAGATCTAAAGTATTTATATAGATCTAAACTCAATTTAATTCAATCATCAACCAGGTCTCATAATTGAAAGTGTCCCTAGAGGATCCATTCCAAATACATCATTGATGATTAACCCAATCAGAGATATCTTTTAGGATCCACCTATGAACCTCGCTAAGATAGACCAAAAGTTCAAATTTGTGGAAACCATGTTCCTAAATAAAGAGGCACAACCCAAGTACTTAGGAGGTGAATATTATAGAACTCATCATCAAATCAAATGAATGATCTCCCAAGGCATATTTTGAAAGATTTGGAAATATTTTTATCATTTTGAATCTCAATAGTTGTAATAACCTTGAGTGGCCATCGTGGCTAAAGATGGGAATATAATGCTAATTAGACATGATCCCCATCCTATATATATTTAAAAATTCAATTATTTTTAATGGTTGACAATTTGTTTGAATAAACTCTATTAAAATGTTAATAGAATGTTTTTATTTGTTTTAACCTAGTTATTTGCTCATAGAATGTGGTCCATTATTTCTAATTTCCAAGTGAATGTTTATGCAAGAGAAATTATTATGTGTTCATGTTACAAATATGAATATGGTAGTTATATTATGCATTTTAGTCTAACCCCTTATATGTTCTTTTCAATCTTTCATGAACAACCTATGCTTTATGTACTTTTAGTTAGAAAGTGTTTCAAAAGCTTTGTGTGTCAATTGAGGCAAATCTTTTAGGTGTTTACATTATTTGGAGGACCTGTAAGTGAAATATTCATATTGGTGTCCCTTTATAAGCTTTCCCACTGAGTGGCTAAAGTTTTTACCAATGCTAAACTAAGCACACATTGGTATAATTATGACTTAGCATATTTCAATTCTAAAGCACTAGCATTCTCTAAATTAGAAACCCCCTTTTTATACCTTACCTTGCCCTCCTTTTTATGTTTATTTTTAAAAATAATTCACTCTCCTTATTTTATGAAATCATTACATCTTGGCATATATGCAATATTAAGTCAAGTTTTATTCAGTTGTTAATGAATTCTAAGTGTAACCACACATACATTAAGCCTCTAGTGGTAGTAATCATTGATATCTAAGTAGAATGAGGTTAAACTGTTCATTCTTTATACTAAACTAGCATCAGTCAAAAAATTAATGAGGAAATATCTTTATCCCATGCATTTTATCCCACTTCCCCCTTTGAAACATGTAATCTCATGAGTGCCTTTAGATACAAATTATTTGGGTTCAATAAGAACTAGTACTATGAGGGGAAATATTTGTTTATTAAGTCTTGTAACCTTGCATTTATTCTTTCACCATTATTATGTGATTAAAACACACACAAAAATAGATACATCAAGAGATAAAAACATGGTAAAGAAGTATTAACCCATTGATTTTCCCTTTAATAATCTAGAGCCTAGTCCTCAATTTTTTAAATCTAGGTCCCATCAAGGTATATTGATCATTTCACCATTATAATTCCATAGGAGAGTCCAATTTGGTGGAAATAGACCTAAGCCCATAGTTTTTTTTACTAGATCATCTTCTCAATCTCCCCCAAATAGACCACCTCTAATGGTTGCCCCAAAATCCAAGTTCAATGGGTCTATTATCAACATTCCTTAAGTTGTTCAGGACGATAAAACTACCCTAAGGCTTTTAAAAGTGGATAATGAATATGTATCTTATAGGATATTTACATTCACTTTGATGGGTTCAACCTATGATTGGTTCTTTAATTTCCTTGATAACTCCTTTGTAGGGTGGGAACAATTTAGAAACACCTTTATAGCTCAATTCAAAAAAATTATCAGCCCTAACATCCTCTAACAATATTTTGCATATCTCAAGAGAGAACCAATTGAACCCATTATAAATTTCAATGTTAGGCTTCATAAAATGTATATTCAAGTCACCATGCCCTATCAATCAAATTCCCAACTCGTTCTTGAAATATACAATAATTATTTAGACCCCTAGATGGCCATGTTCATAAGGTGAGACCCCATCATGATATGCATACTCATGTCATATATATAGGGCATAAAGGTTTATATGAAAATGAACCCTCTAGGTTAAATTATGGCTTCCATTCTAAATATTTTATCAAACATGTCAGACTTGAATCTCATTCTCAATACAAATTAGAACATACCCTATCTCAATTTTTACCTATAACTAACCATCCCCCTTTGAGACATGCTACCCATAATTAGGAATTGGATTTTGTTAACCTAGTGAACAATGAAATGGTTCCCCAATTATAGCACTAATCAATGTTGGTAGCTCTAAAAAATTTCAAGCCATCCCTTGGAGTCAATAAAAAATGAACTGAATGCCATCTAATTGATGGTATCAAAGCTAATTAATGAATTTATTATCCTAAAAATGAAAATGGTATCTCTAATATTGAAATTTGAAACAATAATTTTATGAACCAAAGACAAAATACAAACTATAGTCATCCCCACAGTTAGTTAGATCCTTCCCCAAATAAACTACTTGAAATTAACATTTATGAGATATCCCTTCCAAATTGGTACCTTGTGAATAACATATCCCAACATAAATATCTTGACTACATAGAGATTTTATAACCTTTGACAACTTATATCAATGAATAGAAGAATACAAGGTGGTTTTGAACTAGACAAAATCATCCAACATAGATAAGGCCCCTAATATTGACATGGTATTAGAAACCATGAAGTTTCGTAGATATAAATAAAATTAACCATAAGAAAGAATTATTGAGGTATAGGCTTTTTATAAATTCCAAAGGAACAACTAAACCCTTAGAAATAAGGTGCCTCAATAAACCCTCACCACATTCACCTCTCCCAATAATGGTGCAGCCCCACTAGATCATAACACCAAGAATGATCCACCATTTCTAAAACCTCATGAACCAAATGTCCTAGTGGAGGATCAACCAATTCAAAAAAGGGTGGGATAAAATATAGTATAGGACATTAAGAATATTAAAGTGAATATCACTCTTCATGAACTTGCTCAAATCATTGAGCAATGTGATCTTCTGTTGAAATCCCTAGTTGAAAAGCCAACTAAACAAACACTAATAAAGTAAAAGATTGATCACACTAATGTAATTATTCATAATAATAATTTTGATGTTCCTCCCTTTATTTTAACTATTAGAATATTTGGGAATAATCTATATAATTTATTGGTAGACTAAGGAGATTCAACCAATGTGATGCTTATAGGCATCTGTGAAAATTTAGATTTAGTACCCATCAATTTACAAAAAATGGTGGTCCAACTTGATAAGTCTGAGGTGAAGGTGGTCAAAGATAAATATGTAGTTGGACTATAAATATAGGATCCAAAAATTTATGAACATTCAAGTTGTATAGGTCCCCAAAGCCTAAGGGTTGCTTCTCAGTCAAGCCTAGTCAAAATCCTTGAACGAATATATGACTATAGACTTATTACATATGTTTTTACCTTTGAAAGGCATAGCTAACCATATCAGAGTGGATAAGGAACCCCAAACGAACCATATTATAACTGAGTATAACATAGTTAATGAAAAAGTGAACCTAGTACACTTTGACATAAGGATTTATACAACTAAGCAATGAAACCTAATAAAGACAAAGTTAGAAATGAACCTGAATCACCCATATTAAGGTCTATATACATTGATGGGGCTGATTCCAGGTAAGGTAGTGGATTAGGTGTTCTACTAATAAAGCCACAAAGAAAGAGATGCCTAGTTTCATATAGGTTATAGTTCCCTTGCACTAAAAACCTAACAAAGTATGAAACATTAATAATTAGGTTACAATTTACATTTAACCAAAAGGCCAAAGAGACAAGAGTGATTAGTGACTCTGATTTGGTTTTAAACCAAGTTAAAATCATATTTTACTGTAAACTATCATACCTCAAGAAATACAAACATAGGGAATGGGATATAATATAAATTTTTGACGTGTTCAACATTATCCCTATCCCTAAGGAATAAAATTTGGCTGTCAACTTGTTAGCATCCTCAAATACAAGCTTGACTCCTTTAGATGACACTAAGATACAATAATTTAGTATTTAATTGGTCCCTTTCACCTCTATTATTGATAGCATCATGAATTTATAGGTCTTTAAATATGACCAACACATCATCCAATTCCTTAAAAAATTTAGGGAATTTGAGGTCTAAATAATAAATACAGAGGAAAGGATAGTTTTAAGGCTAAAATCAACAAGTAAAAAATCTTAAATATATAAGGAAATAAATTATTGAAGGTAATGATTTCACTAGAGAATTAATTTTACACATGCATCCCTACACCCTCAATTAAGAAACCCAAATTTATAGGTTAGGAGCATTGAACCCTTTACCTAAGGTCATTCAAGAGATCCCAAATAGTCAATGTAAGTCCTAACTATATGAATAAGGAGATGAATCAATTTAAAATTTTGATGTTTAATTATAAATACATATTTTCTTGGGCTTATCAAGACCTCAAAATCTTTGACCTGAGGGTGATCACTCATCTCATTCCACTTATTCTAGATCAAAGACCAATCTAGCAAAAATAGTGACCCGTGAACCTGATCCTAGAACCTTAAATACATAAAGAAGTTCATAAACTCATGTCTATTAGAATAATCTTCCTAAATCATCATTCCACATGGGTGAAAAAATTGGTGCCTATCCTAAATAATAATGGTAAGATTAGACAATACATAAACTTCCAAAACCTAAACATAGTTTTAGATAAGGAAAATAACCCATTTTCATCCCTTGATGATGTGATCCAAATGGTTAATGGATCCCAGATGATGTCATTTTTGGATAGATTCTTAAGGTATAATTAGGTTTTAGTGAATTGTCATGACTGAATCAAAACTACATTCACCATGAAGTGGGACACATTTTCATACAAATGAATGTCATTTGGATTAATCAATGTTGGAGTGACTTTTCAAAGAGAAATGGATTTTATGTGTGAAGGTATAATTAGTACATGCATATTAATATACTTGTATTATTTAACTACATTTTCAAATTTATATCATATCATATCCACAATTTTTAGAAGGTATTTAAAAGTTGAATAGGGTATGGCATTTCCTTGAGCCCTAAAAAGAACATGTTCAATCTCATGAAAGGTAAGCTTCTCATTCATATCATCATAAAGGAAGGTATTGTTATCAATCTATAAATAGCTAATGTAATTTCTAAATTACCTCAACCTAATAGAAAAAATAAATGAAATCCTTCAATGGAAAAATCAATTTTTTTGCAAGTTTATTTCTAGATTTGTTGAAATTGTTAAGCCCCTTAATGCCATGTTGAAATAGGATGCTAAGATGGAGTAGAATGTTGAGCCAAATAAATGATCTAGGACATAAAGGATTTCATCATTAAATCACACATGTTCATTAGTCTAGACTATGATAAGGATTTTACATTTATCTTTTTTCCCGTGAGCACACCATTACTACCTATCTCACATAAAAATTAGATGGAGAAGAACACCTTGTTGCTTTTCTGATAACCAATCTAAAGGATGAAAAATTGAGGCACTCCACTTAAAAAAAACACACTTATGAATTGTTTAAGGATATGAAAAAAATAGGAACTACATTTTTAGGAATGAATGCATATAATCATACCAGAATTGGATATCAATCAAATGTTGGGTCAAAATGAGCAAGGTGTGCATAGGAGTAGATGGATAACTAAGCTTCAAGAATATGACTTAGAAATAAGACTTTCCAAGATACTTAGAGGAAAATTCCTTAACCAAATGATTTTGATATTGGTCTAAGGATAAATACTCACTAGTTACACTAGGAGTTAGTACTATAGCAAGACTAGTATACCCCAATTATCCATTTCCTACTATACAATAACCCACCTCCTAGACTCAATAAAACATAAAAAACAGCCCTAACATTAAATGTGCAAAAATACATGCTGAATAAAGGAATTATCTTTAGTAAAAATAATGAAGGCATTTATTTATATTCTTATCAAAAGTTGAAGCTAGGGAAGTAATGTCAAACTTCCATGAGAAACTAGGCACTGATCATCCTGCATCAAACACCATGGCACATAAAATACTATGGGTGAGTTATTATTGGCCAAACATTTTTATAGATGTCCATGTACATGTCAATACATATCATCAATGTCAAAAATCTTTCAAAATATAAAACTGCATTACAATCTCACTGCAATTGATTATAGTTACAATATGATTTTCCTAATGGGGACTAGATTATGTGGGCATCATCAACCCTAACTCCACAATAGGACATAAGTTTGTTATTACATCCATATATTATTTCAAAATATGGACTAAAGTAGTGGAGACAAATAAAATAATTGCTAATAAAGTGATCAAGCTCCTAGAAAATAATGTGACCATTGGTTTTGGGACCCTTGTCTCATTAGTTTATGATGATGGCCCTAAATTCCAATTTAGAGAGTTCATTAAATGGGCATATGACAATGGGATCACTTTGAGGTTCTTATCCAACTATTA